>LNBV01010486.1:0-22105 GCA_001513535.1 Oscheius sp. TEL-2014 | reverse complement strand
GATGCCCCTCCCCAACTAGGTTAGCACCAATTTGTATATTCTTCAGATGACCGGCTTCAGCAGACAAGGAGCCTTTCCCCCTCGTCGAGTGGTACAAATGGTTTGTTTTCGTTCTATTTACTTCTCTCTCTCTCTCTCTCTCTCTCCCTTCTCACCCTTTCTTCAGATATCCGAATGTAGGAGGTCGTACTGTGGAGTCTCGGACTGTCATGAGAGATGGGAATGAGCAACAGGTCAGCAGAGTTTGTTGAAGGGCTAGGGGGTTAGACATGAGAGTGAAGGGAAGAAAAGCTTTGCAGAATGAAACGGAAGATCCAAATTCCCGGACGAAGGTATTGAACGAGTGCTAGCTATCCTAACTTTTCCTTATTGTCTCTTTTCCTTCAATTTCTGTTTTCAGGTGGAAATGACGGAGCACCCCGTGTTCACTTGGGTCGAGAACATCTGCGTCGTCTACTTCTCCATCGAATACGCCATCCGCTTCCTCGTTGCTCCGAGGAAACTTTTCTTCGTTTGTCAGCTGCTAAACGTCATCGACCTACTGTCCATCGCACCCTTCTACGTGGAACTCCTCTTGTGGCTAGTGAGTTCCATGCAATCTCAGAAACGAAAGAAAACGAAGATTGACAGTTGAAACCCAAGTTTTCAGTAGGGTTGTTCTTCGAAACGGCATTCTTGAAATAATTCAGAGTATTTCCCTGTTTGCCTGTCATCGATCAAGCTTGAGAGACGATTGCAAACAGGTGCTGCGATGCTCGTCGAGCTTTTTTGCAACTCAGAACCCGCACTTTTTTTGTAACCTTCAAATCTTTCGAATAGGGCGGCGAAAAGTCCCTATTGCAATTCGAATATTTTAGAAAGAGTGACTCTCATAACTTTGGTGCATTACCGAAGGACGTACTAAAAGGGGCACATCACGAAAAAGCGCAGTAGTATTTGCCCGATTGTAGATTCTAATTCTGGTTTCATCTAACCCACAGCAATCTATGATATCTTCTTGGAACTAAGGAACAGCTGGGAGTCTTTTATACAAGTGGTTGAAAGTAGTACTTACTCTTCTTTGCGGAATAACTAAAACAACTCAAGTAACCCTAATATATGAACTTTCAGTGTGGAATCAGCGGAGAGAATGTTCGAAAAGTGCGTTGGGCGTTCCTGACGGTCCGTCTTCTGCGTGTTTTGAGGGTCATCCGAATCGCCAAATTGGGTCGATTTTCCCCAGGTGTGTGACTTCCCAATTGCTCGTGTAGTCCCCAGGTCTCGCCAACTTCGCCCTGACTCTGCGTAAATCGAAAAAACAGATGCAGATGGTGGGCGTGGTCATGCTGACCGTAATCGTCTTCTTCTCCACTCTTATCTACTTCCTGGAGCGGGACGAACCGAACACCAACTTCACTTCGATCCCAGCCACCTTTTGGTGGTGCGTAGTCACCATGGCCACCGTCGGTTACGGAGACTTGGTTCCCGTTACGGTGCTTGGAAAAGTGTTCGGAACTGGAGCCATCGTCTGCGGAGTGATGGTGCTAGCCCTTCCGATCACGATAATGGTTGGTATCAAATGGGAGTCAACTGAGTTCTAATTCAGGTGAACAACTTCATGCAGGTGGTGAAACTGCGGGAGGAAAAGATAGTGAAGAAGTACGCCCAGCAGCAAGGAGACAACGTCTGAGGGGAGGAGAGGGGAGCCCAGGGGCATTGTTCAAGACGGTGTAATCAGAACCATTATTATGGCAATAACAGAACAACGATCTCATGAAGTAACATACAATTAGTGCTTTCAGACCAAAATAAAATGTTTGCCAATTATGCTGAGTAAAGCGAGAGTAAAGCCCGTGGAACTCGTAAAGGCAGGTTGATTCAGTCCTCGTCCATCCAGGTCACTTCTTCTGCGTCTTCGTGCTCAGAGAACGAGTTCTGGATCGTGCGGAATTTGTCCTTCAACGCAGCTGCCAGCATTCCGCCCTGAAACAACCTCATCAATGAAATTCAAAAGTTCTTTCACCTGGTCAGTGGATTTGACCGTCGAACGAAGACGACTTTTCGGGAACGGAGTGCCTCCGGGAGAACTTAAATAAAGTATTTTGAAAAGAAAAGCGCATACAAACCGAGCGGAATCGACCTTCTTCAGCTGGACGGCCTTCAAATCGGCCATGGTGGGGCGATTGGGCAGGTTGCTGCGCACTTCCTCGTGGTCCCCAGCTCGTGGCTCCGTTTTGTTGATGATAAGCTTTAAAAAAAGGGTTGGCCCAAGGTTTTCTAGAGAAATAACCTTATTTTCGATGGGTTGCAAGAGGTTGGCGGGAGGAGGCGGCGGCGGGGGACAAGGGGGCGGAGCGACGACCGCAATGGAGTTGGGGCTCTAAATGAGGAATATTCGAGTGAAATTGAGAATAAAAGGACCTTTTTGAGAGTGGCTGAGGGGCTGTTGAGGGAGGTACCACGACCCTCATCTTCCGACTCATCGCTAGGAGAGGTACTTCGCGAGGCGTTCGAAGAGGGGCTGTAGTGCGAGAGAAGGGCAGGCTGTTGTGCCTGAAACAAAGACAAAATGAGAGGATTTGCAGATTTATACCGCCTGCGCCTGCAGCAACAACTGCATCTGTCGGGTGAGCATGGCCAACTGCGCCTCCACAGAACTGCCTCTCTCGCCCTCCCAATCCGCAGCCGTGTAGCGAGTACTCGGCAGCGAGAGACGCTCCTCCTCCTCGTCAGCAGTCATCGACAACGGACGGTTCCACAGCTGAAACGGAACAAATAATGCTTTTAAAAAGACAATTCGAACCTGGAATTCAGAGCTGACGTCGAAGTCCTTGGGAGTCACAACTCTTTCCGGAAGACATTTCCATTTAGGGCACCGGAGCATGTAGTCGAACAGTACTCCTGAACATCAAATATACTCAATTTCGTGATATGGCCACATTCTTATATACAAAAAAAACCTTTGAGAGCAACATAGAAACTTTGACCAACAGTGAAAATATAGTTTGGCAACAACTATAGAGCATAATAGCCGAAATTCATACCTTCGCAGACGTCGTCTGTGAGAAGAACACTCTCAATGTCGTTGAAGGTGGTTCCTGGCACCACATACGTCCTTTCCCTCACGCGTTCCTCCGTCTTCTGTCCTAACTCCAGGTAGACGTCAGTGTTCCTGAATGAATTTCATTTCAAATCTCCCGGAGACCAACGCTTTGGCGGCAAAGTTGATCAAGGCGTCGGTGTACTCTTGCTTCCACTTGGCGTTCTCTCCGAAGAACGCCAGCACGCGTTCCCTCACGTCTCGCACATGACCTCGCTAAATACAAATAAGAACGACAAACTGAGGAGACGTACGAAAATTTGTAATTCTTGGTTGACAAGGTTAAAAAGGAGTTCGAACCCGCCCACCGCATTCCTCATGACGGCCGGGTCATCGGCGGGATAAGATCGATCCATTAGGATCCCCTGAAGCCATAATAACTGGAAATGTCAAATGATGAGATATTCTTGCGGTAATCCACATTGTTCATAAGAAGAGTCACAGTATACATATTCATTTTCAAGGGGATAAAACATAGCCCGTGACCGAGTTTCCACGAGTAATTTACAGATCGCGGGACGGGCGGCTGCCGAGGACGCTGGCGGTCGAGGTTGCCTTCGTCATAACGCTGTGAATCGAGCTGATCTCAGAGTTGATTCGAGCGATCAAGTCGGGGTTGGTCGTCTGGAAATGCCTCTTTAACACAAAACAAAGGGGGGGGCTTACCTTTTTGCTCAGGTCCTGCAGCTCGGCGCGACTCTTGCGGAGGGCCGTGAACAACTCGTCGTTGCTCTTCTGCATCAAATTAAACTGAAACAGAAAGTTACGAAGAATTCAGAATGTATGATCACCTGAACGACGAGTTGCTCGATGTCGTTCGAGGGAAGGTTCTCCTTGTTCGTCCCGGTCAGCGTGTAGAGGTCATTGATGTGAGTGCGGAGATCCCGAGCGTCGTCCACGAGAGATTCCAGTTCGAACTAAATCAACTAGTTAGGAAAATGCAAGGGAATTAAGTACATCGAAGCCTTTCGATTTGGCAGCATCGGCCTTCTTCAGATTTTGAGTGAGATCGTTTGCCATAGCCGTCATAGTGTAGCAGTCCTGACGCAGTTTGTTGCGGTACTCTGAAAGAAACATCGACGAGTCAATTGAGAGCCACATACTGAGGGGTTCGACGGGTTTCTTCTCGTACGAGATGAGTCTGCGGGTGGTGGAGGTAGAAGACTCGGACTTTACACTAAATATAGGATAAGATCGTGAGGAAGATGAGAACAAACGATTTCGAGACTTCCTGCTTCAGAAGAACGATCTCCTCCTTGGTCTTGGTGTACATCTTGCGCGTTTCCTCGATTCCCTTCATCAAGAACTCGCAGTTCTTCTGCACACTCTTCAAGTCCCTTCAAATTGTATAAATAGCCAAATATATTCCATAGACCAACCTGGAAGTGGAGCGATTTTCTCCTGCCTTCTCGAAGACGAAGGAGCGGACAGCCAAGTCCAAGTTGCCGTGCAAGGCGTACATGGCCTTCAGCTCTTCGCGAACGGCAGCCAGTTCTGTCTCCATCCTGCTGAGAGCGTCACCGGTGAGCTGCGTCTGTGTTTCGCGGTGAAGCTATAAAGAAAAGAATGAATATCCAGTCAGAGAAAAGAACCAACCGCGGTGCTCCTGTCGATGAGCGACATGTCCTTGAGAGCAAACTCCGTCTCACTCACTCGCGCAGGTGCCTTGAGGGCATCGACCTCCGCCTGCAGCTCGTTCGCACGCTTCTGGAATTCGGTGACCTAAAAGGAAATTAAGTGAAAGAATAGAAACTAATAGCATACGTTGCCACGCGAGGCTTGAAGCTGATCTTCCAGGAGGCGCAATCGGTTCTTGGCCTGCTGCTCGATGTAGGAGACCTCCTCGGTCTTGTCCTTGAGCGACTGGTGGACGCTGTCCAGATCCCGGGTCAACTCGGCGAAGCGAGCCTCAAAATGCACTAGATATAACAGTAAAGTACGACTACCCACCGTGGACTCCTGAGCATTCGCCTCCAGTTCGAGGACGCGGTCGTTGCTTTGCCCCAGGCGGGTCTCCATCTCCTGTCCCTTGGTGATCTCATCAGTCACCCTCTTCGCCAACTCGTTCCTCTGTAAAATTGGGATCATATGCACAGAAAAATCAATACCAACCGTGTCAGTGAGCGCCCTAACTTCACACTCCTGTTGCTCCAGACGGATGGTCGTCTCTTCAAGCTCCACCTGCATCCTCTCAGCCTCGGTCTTCAGGGAGGCGATCTGTTCTTTGAGGGCGACCACGTTGATCTCGGCAGCCTCAAATCAAAAATAATGGAATAAAATGTAAGGCTTACCTCAAGGTCCTGACGAGCCTTGGCCTCATCGGATTTGGCAACGTCAAAGTCCGCCATCAGGCTCTCGTGACGGATTTGGAGTCCACTGCCTTCCAGCTGAGTCACGCTGAGCTGTTTCTCCAGCAGTTCCACCTTGCTCTCCGCATTCACCTTAGCCGCAGTCACCTAAACCAACCAACTATTGCAAAACTATAATACGATTCATACCTCCGTGAGCTGAGACTTCAATTCGTTAGCCATGACGTTGACCTTTTCCAGTTCAATCTGATGTTCCAAACGCGCTTCGGCCAAGGCATTGGCCACGTCCGTCTCTGGGTCTGAAACTGGTCGTTACATGTGTAAAAGACAAAAAAAACCTTTGGGGACATGCATGCTGAACTGCAGATCGGACGCATTGGCCAGAGTCATGCGGCGGGTGTGGTCGAGGACGAAGGAAGTCTGGACCAGAGACTGCTCCAGCACGGAAATGTGGGCCTGAAGGCCGTGGATGCTCCTCTCGGCGACCTCGACGAAGCCGGTGATCTCCTCGGCGTCCTTGGCGGAGTTGCTCCAGATGAGCTGCATGTCCCGGATCTTCTCGCTGATCTCGTCGTGTCCTTCTCCAACCAACTGATAGAATAGGCTCCGTTGTCAACGAGAGGCAAAGAACTCACAAACTGACGAATGTCGTCGAACAAGGCGGCGGATCCTTTCAGCCTGTTGAACATGTTGAGCATGACCTCGCGGAACATCGCCAGTTTGTTCTAAAAAGAAATAATTCGCAAGAACGGACCGAAAATCACCTTGACTTCATTGATGTCGGTGGCCGCGTTCATCGACGTCTGGAGGATCATGTTCATGGAAGAATTGAGCTAAAAATGGTTGTTACAAAGAAAAACACTGCGAAAAATTACAAGGGAGACGTGATCCATGGCCTCCGGGGCGAAGGTCGGGTTGTCGAACATCTGGATCATTTCGCTGGATCGGTTGTTGAGATTTATGCCGGCCGAGACAAACGAAGGCTCGTCGGGGGCTTCGTCTCTGAAGCTGTAGCCAGCCTCCTTCAATCCAGTCGCGAGAATATCCACCATATTCAACAGCTCCTGAATCGCTTAAAATGCATAGTCATGTGTAAAAAGAAACCTGGTTATCATCGTCGACAGTGAGGTCAGCAAGGGACAGATTGGCAGGCGCAGCGGCCGATTTTTCGAGAGCCTTGGCGACAGGCTCCTTCCCGATTTCGAAGGTGGCGTTCATGCTGGCGTTGGAGTCGTCCGCTCCACGAAGGCGGTTGCACTCGCTGCGGAGACTGCGGTTCTTCGTGGCAGTCGTCACCAGCTCCGTCTTCACCTTGTCCAACTAAATTTGTCGATAAATAAAGTTGAAGATAAGACATACGAATTCAAGCATTTTGGTCTTGTCTCCAAAGTCGAAGGTGGACATGTTGAGAGGACCGGTGGACAAAGAGGCCGCTTGCAGCTGACGTTCCAACTTGGTCACCTTGCTCATGTAGTTCTAAATATGACAGTAAATACGATATCACAAAGTGACAAACGAGGATGATCGTCTTCAACTTGTTCTCGCTCTCGGCCAGTTCTTTGTTGGTCTCCTCCAGCTCGTCGATCTTCTTCACGAGAGTGGCCTCGTTGCCATTCATAACAAACGTCTGAAACCAGAATTTAAAAAGCAGACTTTTCAAACATACCTTGCCAGCAGCAGTGTTGTCGTGGAGCATCTGTTCGGAATTTTGAAGCTTCTGCTTGTAGACCTCGACGTCGTTTTCCAGCGAGGCGATGACCCTCCTGTACTCGGTCTCTTTGTGGCGGTAGGCCTCCAGTTCCTCGGTCATTCCCGCCATTTCGCCGTCCGTTTCCGAATTCAACGTGAAATTCTCGGCACATTCCGACTCGTAAACCTCCTTCTTCAACTAAAAATTCCTTCAGTCCACAGCTACAAGTTATTCACAAACCCTCTCGTTCTCTTCATTGAGCTTGTTAATCCTGGCGTACAGCTCGCTCTCCGACCGGCGCTTCTCCCTCTCCAATCTGTCCAATGAGGCCAGCATCTCATCCTGCTGCTTGATAGCTGTCTCCGCTTCGTGACTCCTTTGCTGCAGAGTGTAGAACTAAAACCACATTTTAAAAAGTCAAACATTCTGACAAACCTCCTCCATGATCTCCTGGACTTGGCGGGGCAGCTGCTGAACGGCTTCTCGCTCTCTGTACTTCGCCTCACCCAAATCGGACTAAAAGTAACTGATGACTGAGTATTAAATACGCACCAACCTGGAGAGATTCGACCTTCTTCCTCAACTCTTCATTGTCTTCCTGAACCTGGAGGAAAGGAACCCGTCCGCTCTTGGAAACCAGCCGAGACTTGGAGAAACCTAAACAACACACTTTCCTCTATTACAAAATAATCCTCACCGCCAGAGTGTTGGTCCCTGCTCGAAGAGAGGACCGGCTGCGACACGGACTTGCGACCAGGATCCAGGTCCAGACGAATGGTAGAAGCCGAAGAGAGAGGAGTAGTAGCATTGCTGAAACGACAGAAACTTGGCTAATCTGAGAAAATAGTCCCAAACGGGCTGCCACAAGCAAACAATGGCGTCGCGGAGATGCGCGCGTGCCTGTGACTCTCGCTTTTCCACGCTCGCGATGTAGATTAGGCTAGCCATACAATAAACAAAGAAACACTTACGCAATGAGCGTGTGCGTGGAGGTATCTGGAGAGGCCTCCTTCTGACTGTGTTCCTCCTCGTTTCCATCGAGCGATTCCACATCGCTTACATCTGCCGTTAAATTCATTTCGTTGAATTTGTCGATATCCATCTGAAAACATGACAAAGATTATTCTGCCGACCAAAAATTGAACCAAAAAGGTTATAGGGGAACCAAAACGAGAAATTCGGAAAGAGACGAGCGGGTGAAATTCAAACGCTCACGGTTCCCGCGCTGGGCGTAATCATCATGCAGCGCCAGGAAACAGCTGACTGGTCAATAGTATCGCACACGATCATTAAATTTTCTATTTGTAAGAGGGTTATGGATAATTGAATGGAGTATACACTAAATAGATACTAATTATGGAAAGGATAATTGTAGGAATAACCCTAGGGCCAAGGTACATTCAGCCACCGCTACTATGGCAACCGAAGTGGTTGTCTTAAATACCATGGGCGGCGTAAGATAAAGAACTACAAAAATTGGGTGGATTTTTTTTTTCAACAGCTATTGTAAAAATAAAAGGAGTTCGATATTGGTTTCTTGATCAAACATTTTTAATTCAATTGAAAGTTTCTTAATTCTTTTTTTGCCGTGAGGAATAATATACAACGAAAATGACAGATATTCAAACTGGTGGTGTCGATCTATAATCGCTACATTACGGTAGCAATGTTAAAGGACTGCCAAATCCTCTCAGGAACCTATGTCTAGCGGTTTCACTCTTGGGTGACTTTTGCAGCTCGTTTTGATTCTGTTTTCTTTTTTTGTCCGTTCGCTGTTAGTGGCTGGTCATCGGCTTTCTCAGCGGGCCAGCCCGTTTCAACAGTTTTTGGCTATACTGATCATCATTGCCGTATTTCTTGTTTCAGAATACTTCCTTGTTCATCCAGTCGCTGTAATAATGAGGTTTGGTTTGAATATTTTCGTAGCTTCTTGCGGTTTTGAGAGAAGTTGCAGTGTTTTGCCAATTAAAAAGGAACACTTCTGATTCTACAACCTTCGGTTTCAGACCCACTTCGCCACCTGAGGCGTCCGAACCCGGAGCCACAGCCGACACTGTGGAGCCATCGCTGCCGCTGCCCACGAAAACGTTGGTCGATCGAATCGACCCGTTCAGGAGCTGCAGCAGGGCCAGGTTGAGGAAATCTTCAGTTTTTAATCCCCGTTTTCCAGGAGGACTGTGAGCAGTCACCGCCGTACTTGTGAAACCGAGCAGGAACTCACCACTCTGCCCAAGATCTTAGGTTCATTCATGTCTATTACAATTTTACTTTTGTTTTGAAGCCGCTTCGCCAGAGGACAGAGACAACCTCATCATCCAGAAGCTCGTGCAATGCCAGAAGATCTTCGATTTCTCGGACGCGTTCCTGGCTGTAAAGTCGAAAGAGGCGAGTTTATGGATTTTAGAAGATTAATTGATCGATTTCAGGTGAAACGGGCTGCCCTGAATGAGCTGGTCGATTACTTCTCTGACTGTCATATTCCGAAGCCCGAATTGATCTACCCGGAGGTGTGGTTATGCTTTATTAAATTTAAATCAGTACTTTTAGGTTGTGAAGACGGTGGCGATGAACCTGTTCCGCGCCTTGCCGCCTCCCCCGTTGTCGTCGTTTGACCCAGAAGAAGACGAGCCGAGCTATGAAATGGCGTGGCCGCATCTCCAGGTGCAGTAGTAATCCCTGAGGTTTGATTTTTTGCAGCTTGTTTACAAGTTCTTCCTGACTTTCCTCGAGTCTTCTGACTTCCGGTACACTGCGTGCAAAAAGTTCGTCGACTTGACGTTCGTAGTGAATGTAGGTTCCCTGATTCTTCCTCGAGTACTAAGGATGTTTCAGATACTGTACCTCTTCGATTCAGAAGACCCCCGCGAACGAGAACTCCTGAAGACCGTGTTGCACAGGATCTACGGCAAATTTATTGGTCTGAGGGGCATAATTCGAAGAGAAATCAATAACGTATTCCTCACTTTTGTCTACGAGACTGGTTCCTTCAACGGCATCGCCGAGTTGCTGGAGATTCTCGGAAGGTCCTTCGATCTGCGTAGTAAAATAGATATTGTCGGTTTAGTATCGTCACTGGATTCGCTGTTCCCCTGAAGGAGGAACACAAAGTCTTCCTCAACAAGGTCCTCATGCCGCTGCACATCCCGGCCTCTCTGTCTCTGTACCACGTGCAGGTCAGCCGCTGTCTTTTCTTTCCTCATTTTGCATTCAGTTGGCGTTTTGCATCGTCCAGTTTGTGGAAAAGGATACCTCCCTCATCCCAGACGTTTTTGCCCGCTTATTCAGGTTCTGGCCGCGTACTTCCACTACAAAAGTAATTGGGCCTTACTTGACCATAATTCATTTTTCTCATTCTTCAGGAAATACTGTTTCTGGCCGAAGTCGACGAACTTCTCGAGTCTGTTCAGCCAGCTCACTTTGAGTCAATCGCCGAGCCTCTTTGCCGCCAGCTGGCGCGTTCCTTCGACAGCTGCAGTTATCAAGTTAGTTAGTCTGAAGTAAGTGATTAGTAATTTCTTGAGGTCACGGAGCGTGCCCTGCAGTTTTGGGCCCAGCCTCGCTTTACCAGCATGCTCAACAAATTCCCCGAGAAAGTGAGTAAGCGTTTTCTGTTTTCTTATTGCTTGTCTTTTTTCAGCTATTTCCGATCATAGTGCCTGAGCTAATTCGTGTATCGGAGCACCACTGGAACCCTGTGACCCGCCAGATGACGACTGGAGCCTTGCAGGTACTATCAGGAGTCAACGGCTCTGTTCTGAAGGACGTGAGGGCGGGTTACGACAAGGAGAAGGAAAGGTACCTTGACCATCTCTCTCTTTGTGACTGCTTTACACTTTCCTCTTAGACGCGAAAAACTGGTCAAGGAGAACCAGGAGAAGTGGAGGCAGCTGGAGGAGGCAGCTGCCAAACGCGACGTCGCCGCTATGTGAGAATCGCCTGCATTTCCAGGGACAGCTCCGTTTTGCCGTCTTTCTGTTGATAATATGTATGTAATTAATTCACTGTGAAATTATGACAATGCATGAATTTCATTAGAAACATGTCTGTTGCTTGGGATGAGACTTGAAGGAACGTCAGGTTCCACTGACTCGAAGGTTATAATATATTCAATTTTGAAACTAACTAAAAACGAAGGAGATTGGTGCGACCCGATGTATATTTGGATCCGTTTTACCACGCAGTTCCTAGGAATTATTGTGAAGCAAGCGCTGCGACAGTTCGCAAAAGTTTTCTCGACCTTCATTTCTTAGGAAATTTAACTCTTTTACCCAAAAGGGCCGGCCCGATGCCAAATTTTGCCATTGTTGTTATGCAGTATCCACGAAGAATACTGAAGGTTGCATAAATGTGCGGCCTTCGTTTACGACAAGTTCACTCTGGATCTATGGAAACAAGTGTGTTGTCAAAGTATTCATTTCAACAAATCAAAGGATATCGTGAACTATCTTATCAAGCGTCTCTCCATCTGCCTCCTCGCTTTCTTCGGAACTCGAGGCGTAGCCGCAGCCGTCGAAATTGTGCTCACCCAAAACCTGTAAAACACACAGCTAGATTGAAAGAACGGAGGCGAACTTGGAAGTGCTTCAGACTTTTCCAGTGCTCGGCTTGCGCACTCAAAACTCGTCGGAGGGTGACCAAAGCATTTTCTGATACAGTACATCTGTAAAAAGTATTGAAAAGGTAAAATAAAATTCGTACAATTGGGAGAAGTTCAAGTCGAGAGCAGGCGAACCACGCACCATCGTATCCACAACGGCCGCCGCAGAATTGGCCACAGCGGCCATGTTGTAACCTGAAGGAAAAGATTGGATGGAATGGGACAGAAGCGACCTCCTTCGAGAACAACCACCGTCTTTCCGTTGGCAAGGGCTTCCAGTTGGTACATCATGAGGGAAAAGCCGGCTGGACTGACCTAAAGAGGAGATAATATGTTGAGATGAGTGGCGAAAAATAGAGATATTTATGGGGTGATCACCTTTTTGCTATAAGAGGAGCTCAAGAGAGAGAGCTCAAGAGAGCTGGTGTCACACGAGTCTTCTATTGGATACCATAGTGGTAGAATGTCTGAAAATTCAATATATGCATGGAGAGAGAGAGAGAGAGAGAGAGAGAGACTAAGAGAGAGAGAGAGAGAGAGAGACCCACCAAAAACTCTCCCAGCGGATCTCCCCGCGCCGCATCGAACCCAGCTGAAACGAAGACAATCTCTGGATTGAACTGGTAGGCAATGGGCAGAACGATCTAAAAGTGCGTTGCTTGGGGTAAACATCGAGTAAAACCTTATAGAAGGCAGCGGCGTATTCGGCGTCGCCCATGGTTCCGTAGCTCCAGGGTATGTTTACGGTGAAGCCTCTGCCCCGTCCAGAGCCGACATCTCCGAAATCCTTGGGTTCTCCCATGGGAAAGAACAGGCCCTCCTCATGCCGATGGATGGAAATGAAGAGCACCTCATCGTCCTGTCACAGTTGCTATTTCAGCCCCTATTGAGCCCTACCTCCTCGAATATTTCTTGTGTGCCGTTGCCGTGATGAATGTCCCAGTCGAGAACCAACACTCGCCGCAGTCCATGAGTCTTTCTGGCGTGCTAAATACAGAAAATTAGAAGAAACTGGAGGGAACCGTACATTGACGCCAATGGCGACGTTGTTCAGAAGACAGAAGCCACTGCCAGAGGCGATTCCAGCGTGGTGACCGAAAACAGAGGGAGTTATTGAGAGAGGGAGGATGAATACCTGGAGGACGAACAGCCGCAAATGCCTTTGATTGCCCGGGAGAAGAGAGGACTTTATCGACACACTGCAAATAAGAGTGTATGTTATATTAGGCATGAGAATTGGGTACTAGATGAAAAGAGGCTTCCTTGGCAACGCGCCAACCTGAGCCCTAGTAGCAGAGAACAAACCCTTTCGAATTTTACTACTTTTTTCTACTTGTTCTCTGCTTCGCTTACAGTCCTAGCGTGAAAATATATTTCCACCTTTTGTACAATGTTTGTGCTTTAATGGGTTCTAGGGGTGAATTCGAACTTTATCACGCCATGTGAGCGTAATAGATAAGCGTTTTCCGCGCTATCTCCTCGAACCAGCCGTACAAACAAATGGGATTCCGCGAGTTGCGTTGCTCAATTGCACCTGTAGAATTAGACAGGAGGGGTGAAATATGTACACGTATGAGACACGCCTACGTCATTCAAACACACAGATAATGGCGACGGTGATCCGTGACCAAACAAGCGGCGCCCGGGGGAAACGACCTGCCACGTTTCTTTTGGAACTGGCCCTATCTGCCAAGTGCACTTATGGCAACTTCGCCTCTCCTTTAGAGGTATTTGCGTAGCCAATACAACATCATCTATGAATTAATCCTTGGCTTCAGCTTTATTTCACACCTGGGAGGGATTTTACATAAAGACATGAGATGGGTAGATATTACTGTAAGTATTGTCGTTTAAATCGCACTCTCCAAAATATAGGGTTTATATAGGTTCCGAGTACCTAGACACTGCGTGGAATGCGAAAGGAAGCAATGGCGCTTCGAAGCAATCCAATACCCTACCCGGGACACTGTCAACATTATAATTATAAGAGGTGAAAGCTGAACCAACACCTCGTTTTCGTCCTTTGCTCAAAAATTTGATCATTCAACTAAACCCAAGTGGTTCATAATTACATATTCTGACGGAAGTTTGTCAGGGGCGCCCTCTTTTCTACTCGCGAGCGAAATAAAGGCGTTTTGGTCATTAGCATTTGATTTTCTTTTTCTTTGCATATTGCTCCCGCTTCACAAAATTTGCTAATTTCCCCGCATTTCTTTCTCACGAGCTTTTATTCCGGTAGACTTACAGGTCGGTCTCCTAGAAAGCTCACAATCCTTCTAAAACCATTTTCAAAGAGATGTACTTTCCAATGCCATTTTAGATGGGAGTCAAAGAGCCGCTTCCGGAGATGGACCCTCCTCCGTTCGGCCAGTTGCTCACTCCTCGCTTCTACGCGCCTTTCCTTGCCTATTTCCTCCTTTTCAACGCAATAAGTGTGCTGATCCGTCGATTCGCCTGGCAGAGCTACAGCGGATTCAGGTGATTATCCAGTATTTTACTATTTAGTCCTTTTCAGACAGTACCGTCTGCAGAACCTCACGGTCTGTGTGATCCACTCGGCCATCTCCGGTCTGTGGTGTCTTTCCGTCTTCCTTTGTAACTTCGACGCCATGTTCAACGGCATCTTCGACTGGTACTCTCCGTTGGCCGAACAACTCCCCATCCTCTCCATCGGTCAGTCTCCTCAATCTTGCTTAATTCCATTCCAATTTCCTTGTTGGAACCTATCTAAGCCTCTTTTCAGCCTATTTCGTGCATGATGCCATCCACATGTTGAAACACGAGTGGTCTCGATGGACCCTGGAACTCCTCGTCCACCACTTTGCCACCTGCGTCGCCCTTATGACTGGCTTCCTCCCTCGTCGATTCCTCTTGGCCGACTACTGGGCCCTGCTCATGGAGGTCAACAGGTACCCTCAACCTAAGATCCTTTAACAAAGGTTGCATAGTGTCTTCCTCCACACCAGAACCATGATGCAGATCACCGGAAGCTCCAAACTTCGACCTGCCTTGTTTAGTTTCGTCGTTTTCGCCAACATTGCCACGTAGGTCAAATGTTCTGCGTGTAGATCAAACTTTTCAGGTTCATCGTGTTTCGGATGGTTGCCCAGATGACGTTCGTCCACTGGGCTTTGCACCATCGGCACCTCATGCACCCGTACTACGCGGCCGTCTCCATCCTGGGAGAGGGCATGTTCTTCATTATCAACAGTCTGCTTCTGATGCGAATTCTGGCGGCCGACGGGTATTTGGGAGAGGCTTATAAAGCCAAAATTGCAGTCAACAGGTAAATTCATTGAGCATGGAAATATTTTTCATTTTTAGGGATGCCGTTAAGGAAGAAGAGAAGAAGAACGAGTGATCCTACGAGTAATCCAATTTCATAATGATAGTCAAATAAATACGTTGCGACAGCCAATTGTCTTATTTCAACCTGTGATTTTAAAACGTTGACTTTAAAGTGAATATCCCGTTTTCCGAAAGTTAAATGGGACAGACATTAGCGGGATAAGGAGATTTGGCGGTTGAGCACTACGTTCGTTAAAAGTCACAGTTACACTATATGTGAGGCATAAACGACCTCCTCAGCACAACTCATCATTATCATGCACTAACCGTAACAACAGCTGTCGCAGCCTTCCGAGCAGCTTCGAAGGAAGACGGAAGGAGGTACACGGAGCTCATGCCATCCACAGTCCGTGCGAGTTCATCCTCATTCATCTGAAACAATTCATCAACCAGAAAACGACTGAATCTGCCTGTTCCGTCCTTTTCAGTAACTCTATGTACGGTCTTTCGTGTGTGTCCTCCAGCATTTCCGACGACAAAAGGCTCGAATTCTCCAGAAGATGACACTTCTCGTGGATCCCCCTTTCTCTCAACAGATCTCTTATCTGAAACAGACAATACGTGAGATTACAGCCCTTGTG
Organism: Oscheius sp. TEL-2014; assembly: GCA_001513535.1. Taxonomy (NCBI): domain Eukaryota; kingdom Metazoa; phylum Nematoda; class Chromadorea; order Rhabditida; family Rhabditidae; genus Oscheius; species Oscheius sp. TEL-2014. The sequence continues at coordinate 6,501 of LNBV01010486.1, read as the reverse complement.
CCTGCCTGAGAAACCCTTCCGGGGCATTCCGGATGCTTCTGATTTTGAGGATCGAAGTGCGTTGTCACGGCGTCTTCATAAACAAGCCAAACTGGCTTTAATCCGTTTTCTAGGAAACATTGACAGAAATAAGAAGAAAATTCTACCTGATATGTGCTTACATCCACTCAAAGGTAGCGATTCTTGGGAAATATCGGCCGTATTTGTTCTGGAAGACTCTTCTCCTGGACTGAATTCTGCTTCACTCTCGCTGAAAACCATAATTTCGTTTATAAAAAAGAATAACGCACACTTTGATACTGAGTGTCTGAATGCCTACACTCAAATTGTAGAAACTGAAGCATTTCCAGTAGTCCTTTAAAGCTGAGATGACGTTAAGGCAGGCTTCGGCAGTGCTCTCTTTGTGTGTTCCGATGTCAGTCAGAGCAACCGGGGCTTCTCCTGTGAGAACGCGTACACATCTCTGCACAGCCCATGCCTCCACGTCGTGGTTGTAACCGCCCTGAAGATTTTATTTAGAAACTGAATAGGGGTAATAATACACCTCTATTTTAAAAGAAGATACTATGCTGCCATCCTATATTTGGGATCCCAAAATATTTAAGATCCCAAAGCGTATGGGGACACATGTTTCGGAATTCAAAGTTTAGAAAGGTCCCATATTATCAGATCTCAAAGTTAAGGGTTCTCATTTTCAGACACCAAAGGTAGTACGGGGTATGCCAATTAACGGTCCCGCTACAGTTTCGATTTGCCTGGCTGACAAAAAACATCCCAGTTAGGCAACAACGAAAAATGATTATTTTACACATCCCAGAGGATATGTCCACAATTCAGAAGGTGGTAGACCGATGTCAAGGACGGTTACGTGCAAGTTTTGTAAAATCGGGCGCTCGGTTTCAAAGTTGAGGGTATTGCCCAATTTTCGAGTGTTCTCCTGGGGTATTTTTGATTACCTCAAGGACCGCCAGAAGTTTCCCCCGTGCCAGGGCCTTCAGATGGTACACGATGTGAGAGTAGCAGTCGGCGGACAACTGCATTCCTCCGAGGGGATCACCGGCACACGAGTCAAAGCCTGAATAGAAAAGATTAGGACCAAAAAGAGGGAATGCCTGCAGAGACTATCATGAAATGGGGGTCGAATTCCAGAGCCAACGGCCACAGAACGTTCCAGAAGATGGCCAGGTAGTCGGCATCTCCACAGCCAGTCTAAAGCGTTCGATTTGAGGATAAATAGGGATGAACAACCTCGTTTAAGGGAACATTCACGTTGAATCCAGCGCCCGCTCCCTCGCCGATGTGGTCGTAGTTTGATTCTCGAAGGTGCGGCCAAAACGAGCCCTTTTCGTAGCGGTGGGCCGAAAAGTACAGTACCCTGAAAAGTTGGAATGGAAAAAAAGAAAAAGAACAACTTGTTTGAATTCATTTTAACGGAAAGCCGAACGATTCTTCCGCCTCAGAGGGGCGACGAAGGGCGCTTCGGCTAAGAGCCTTGAGTTTAGGGCCTCACATTTGGGTAACAAACTTTTTCTGTGAATGTTGGTATTGCACAATCCCGGTTTTCAAATTCAGGGAAAAGGGTGGAGTTTGGCAAAATGTCAATGCCGTTTTTGAAAATAGCGGAGTTCCCCAATGGAAAGATCGTGATACCTTCCTATTTGTGGTAATCTCCAAATCAAAAAATCAAAAACAGACCTCTTATCATTGTAGAATATCCTCTGTGTTCCGTGGCCATGGTGAACGTCGAGGTCTACAATCAAAATCCTATGACAAATTGAAAAAAAGCTAAAGTCCTACCTATCAGCACCGAAATTGAAGGCCGCCTCGGCCGCCTGCGAGGCATTGTTGAAGAGGCAGAAACCAGAAGCCTCATTGCTGTCTGCGTGATGGCCGGGAGGGCGGACGAGGGCGAAACCATTGGAAAACTGGAAAAGACTGAAAAGATTAACAGAAAACACACCTTTCCCTCCATGATGGATTCGGAGAGATGGCGACAGCACTGGACGGCTTCGAGGACGGCTGGGACGGAACCCTGGAAAATGAGGATAGAGACAGCCGGGGAAGAGACCAACAGGAGACAGGAAGACGGAATCAAAGGAGGAACAGAAGTCGTTCATCTCATTCTGAGAGAGACCCTCCGTCTTCCTGACAGCCGAAATGTACTCGGAGGAATGTGATTCTTTCAAATCACCGTCATCGATACTGGGGAAATCCTAAAAAAAAATGAGTAGATTTTAGAGAAATCCCACCTCAAGGACAGTGCAACGCGAGAGAAGGCCGGTTTCTGAGAGAACCTCCCGAATTCTTGAAATCCTCCCGGGACTCTCCGGATGGAGGCAATCGACGGTGTTTCGGTGGGAATCCGACAGCCGGTTAAACCCCAGCACAGTCGGAACAACCGGCATTAATTTAGATCTACAAATAATATTCATTAAAAGACGACAAAAGAACTTATGAAAACAAGAGATTTAAAAAAAACTATGGCACAAGAGATTGCAAGCGATGTCTCACCACGAAAATTTAGAGTCGAGGAAAATACCATGCAGCAAAAAGCACGCTTTGCATAGTTGAATTCAAGTTGAATTATTCAACATACACAAATTTCTTACGATATTTCACGCAAATGACAACGGGTATACTCAAATTGCAAAAACGAGTCAGATTTTGCAACGGTCGCCTAGTTGAATTAATTTTTACATTTACATTCCAAAGGTTTCTGACGTTAAAGCCGCTAGCGGGGGACCTGAGGTGACCATGCTCTACTCCTTTTTCGTTTCTGGGATACACTCTCCCCCAGTTTTGGTACTCATGCAATCAGAGGCAATATAGTATCTCTGTGGCGTCCCAAAGAAGTCTTTGAACAAGCAATTATGACAAATATTCATTTATTGCAAAAAGCGAGGTTCGACATATTTTCGAATATCATACCGCGTTGAAAAAGAAAACTTTTATCATAGACATTCAAGTGTGAAATTCGGTGAGAATCATTGCTGTGGGAGAATCAGAGGCCGGCGAGCAGTTCGAGAACCGAGCCCAGGGCGGTGTCCTTTCCATCGTCGGTCGTAGCCTGGAAATTAGATTTTCATTTTGTTCACCGAAGTACAACCCAATTAAAAGTTAAAGAGAACTTACCAGGACACTCCATCCAAGCGCGCCCAGAATCTTCGCCGCTTCGGGAGCCTGGTCGCTCTGGGCGTCCGAGGCATGGAGGATCGACGTCACGGCCTCAGTTCTGGAACATCACGGCTTATTCTCTACAGCTATTCTGCTGAAAAGGTCCAGACACTCGAAATGTGACCAAACTGGGTCTTTCGGACTTAGGTTGTATGTGACCGACCACTCGGTTAAAACTATGCAAACTTACAAAGCAACGTAGTCGTCACAGACGGCGGGGCAGCGCGGCTCATCGTGGACTGGCAGAGGCTGGCGATCGATGATTTCATTCGGCTCATTGTGGGAGTGGTCGTTAAGTACCTGAACAATCTATTTACAAAGGAACGACAATTGGGCACTGACGATTTTCGATGCAGCAGAAGATGAGACTTCCTCGTGAATCGGTTGCGGCTCCTGGTTGCAAATCCTGTTGAGGATGCGGTCGTAGTGCTAGAATGATTTTTAAAAAAAAATCAGATAACGGTAAGTTACAGGAATGATGCGGGGGTCGCACAGGGCAAACTCCGTCTTGTGGTGGAGTCCTCGGAAAACGAAGACCTCGCTCTGCTCCAGGGCCTGTAAGACGAGAATTAGCCATTTATGTGTTTAAATGTCACCTCGAGTATGTCGGACACGGCGGTCGGCGTGAGGGCCGGATCCTTCCTGGCAGAAGCCTCCTTATGGAAACGAGGAGCCATTTCATTTTTCAGCAGCAGCTGGGACATCCAGGAGCCCTGGTGGACGAAATCGACGACATAATACTGAATCATTTGGGGTTTGAAGACTCGAAGGAAACTAACGATAGAGCCGAATCTGTGTTCTGTGGCGAAGAAGATGCAGGGTTTCCATTGGGCGACACACGTGCCCAGCTTGTCCTCGGCGATGCTCTCGGCCACGACATCCCAGTGTTCCTGAAATAGCGTCGAATTCAACAAAATTGGAAGAAGGTTACCGGATGGATGGGAGCGAGTCCGTGGATACGACCCAGGAACAGGTTGCACGGGATTTGCTTCGTCAAGGCTTCCGGGAAGACGTGGAAGACCTCGCTGTAGTGAACCTCGGCCACGGCGTGCATGTCCATACACGCGAAGCGGAGAAAGCCGGGGTTCGGATTGCCACGGGCCTGAAAAATGACGTATTTCATAAACATTTAAAATTTCCATAGAGGCAGCAGTTCACGTCGATATATACTTGACCAACCTCCTGAAGCAGCGGCGGTGATGCCGCAATTTGACTTTTATCCATTTTTGTAAAGGGAGAGGGGCCGAAGCAAATTTCTAATAGAGGGTGTTGTCGCAATATACCCTTGCGGTACATTGGCCAGGTGTGGTCCGAATAGGAGATACAAAACAGATTTCAAAATTTGAAAAAAGGTAAAATTCCAACAACAAAACTATATAAATGGTTACCTTGGACAGCAGAACAGCCCTGGCGTACTCTCCATCCTGGTGGATAATGCAGCCCATGCCTGGTTTGAAAGTTTCGATCCTGCTAAGTCCCTTGGCCTTGGCCAATCCACTGAAATCCACACTCAGGCAATGAAAAATAATCCCCTACATGAGGATCTTGGCCACTTCGGTGAAACGATCCGCGTTGATATTTCCGTAGCAGGAGGAAAAGAGGAAGAGGGAGGGCGAGACCATCTGGATCACGGCGGCCTGAAAAACAGCAATGAGAAAAAGAATTGAAACAAAAAGAAATGAAGGAAACGAACCTTGTCAAACCTCTGAAGCTGCGAAACCACATTGTGGGCCTTTCCAATCCAGCGGAGGTCGCTCTCCAGCGCATTGCGGACGTTGGGTCCCCTGATCGACATGTGGTTCGGGTCTATGTGCTTTACAAGCTGCACGTCCTCGATGACTGAAAAAAGAGACGTCAAGGAATCGAGCAGTCTAAAAGGTCAATCGATAAATATCCCGCGCCCAAAAGAAGTGATCTATGGACACCAAACTACAAAATATGAACAAACTGCTTACTTTATGCTAGGCAGAAAGCAACGTAAGCGTAAATAATTTAAAAAAGACGCTTTTTCACTCCAATAAAGAATTTTCGAGTATAGAACATCTCCAAACACACCTTCGCCGTCGTGCACACGGTAGTCTGTGCGGAAAAAGGCGGGATTCAGATTGACGATCGTCTTCACTTCGCCCTCCACCAAATGCAAAGGGAGGCTTCGTCCAACCGCAGGGAAACTGCGGGAAAGCAGCGGGAGGACTTCTCCGAACCGTTCTGTAAAGAAAATGTTATTTTCAAAACATGGTCTGAGAATATACTGAGAAAAAAAGAAAACTAACCACTGGGAATCGAGGTGGCGCTGTTAGATGCGGCAGCAGAACTGCCAATGGTGGTAGACGACGAACTGGAGCGGCGCGCCGGCATCTCAGCTGGTCCGGGATACATCTGAACACATTGATTTAAAGTCATACTTTGTTTTGTCTCAATGCAAAGTAGATTCTTACCATGTCACTCGATTCGTCCTCAACGTGGTCTGTGCTGAATCTGCTGACGAGAGCCTGGCCCCCGACAGGAACCATCGACTGTCTGGCCTTCTGCACTGGCTTCTGTCCGCGGGCGCCTACAATTAACGTTTAAACAAACCTCAGAAGCTAAATACGTTGACGAAAACCAGCTGAAAACGTACCATTTGTGTCAATGCGAAAAGCGGCTCCAAATTGAGTGACACGCTTGTTATACGTCTGGCCATTCATCCTTTAAAACAGGTAACCTCAGTTTGTATATAGAATACCTAGCATTATGGCGCTCCTTTTTGTCGAGGGCCTGCTGCTTGCTGAGCTGCCTCCTCACGAGACTTTCGATGTCCTTGGTCTCCTCCAACGCCACCGCGCGATATCTGTAACGCTCGATTCAATTAACAAAAGTTCATACCCCAAAGCCTTTAGAGTAAACACAAGTGCCTTCAACCATGAATAAAATAAATCGTAGACTAACCGATTCGGGTGCGTTCTGACGTGGCTCCTGACGACTTCGATGACGTCTGGCATCGACTGCAGCAGGGCGTCCAAACTGGCAGCTTTGTATGTGCGGGGATCCAGGGAATAATCGAAGTTGTCCCTGAGACATTAATATGCACAATCAAAGGGAAAAACTTACAAAAACTTCATGGCAACCTCCTTGGCAGTCATGGGCTCCTGATCCGCTACTAAGATGCTCCTTAGTTCGACTTTTATGGACCTCAGCGGGTCCTCTTTATTCGAATTCATATCTACTGAAAATTAGTCGAATAAGACATGCGTGACAATTAATAAAAGAAGGGAAATCGGTAGCCATTGAAATTATCAAAATGCCAATATATACATCAAAATGGCCATGTATTGATGAGGGAAAGTG
>LNBV01010127.1:0-13332 GCA_001513535.1 Oscheius sp. TEL-2014 | reverse complement strand
ATCACAGCTAAATATTGCAAGATCATTCTATTATTAAGTGAGAATTAGCAACAAGGCACGTAACGGGAAAGCAGTTTGGCGAAAATGGAATGAAATAACTGAGAATGCAAGAGTACTCGTTTTGGGTGATTGGCTCGTGTTGGCGGGGATCTAAGCGCTCAAACACATGGCTTCACAGTCAGCCTTCTTCTCGAAACGGTTCTCGTTTCCTCCGCAGCCTCTGAAAAAGGAGTTTTAGAGATAAATACAGCTTTGTGTCACCTGTAGAAGTACAGTTTGCAGCGGTTGTCCTTGGCGGAATAGAAGTAGTGGAGGTTCGTCCTGGGAGGCTTCTCGTCCTCGCGGCAGGCCCTGCCTTCGGTAGGCTTCAGATGACACACGGACTTGTCCATGATGGTTTTCACAGGGGTGGCATGGGGAGCAGGCTCTTCAATGGCAGGAGCTTCAGTAGGAACTTCGATGTTCACAGCTTCCTCCTCGATAGGGGCAGCTTTGGGGCTAGAGGTGGCAGCTAAATGATATATCTTTAAGCTTTTTTTAAGAGCGAACCGTCATGCTGAGCCTTCTGATTTCTATCGATAGACTTCAGCATCAGATGCTGCTCCTCGTCATCGCCATCGTACTCCTCCTCTCCAGAATCAGCCTTAAGGGTAGTGGCTGAAATCGAAACATTTTATGATCGAGCGAGTTTCCTACTAGGGGTAGCTTTGCGATGGTTCACTTCCTCAGAACGAGCTTCCTCAGAGAGCTTCTTCTGGTACTCCTGCTGGTCAGAAGGCAGAGATCCACGATCGATGACCTCTCCAGGGTTAGGGTTGCGGCGTCCGAAATAAGGTCCGATAACAGTCTCAGTGGGAAGACGCTGAGAAGCACCGAAGAGAGGACAGCACAAGCGAGCTGAAAGGTTAGAGTTAGATTTTTAAGAAACAATTACTTACATCCTTTAGCACCGTCAATGGCACAGTAGTACTCCCTAGGGCACATGTTGACTCCGTCAAAACCAGCACCGCAAACAAGGGGCTGTCCGTTGTCTCCCATCAGAGGGTCAGAGGCATCGGGGCACATGTACTAAACAGCAACTTTGTTTTTGCAAGCTTTTTTCTTACCTTAGGGGTGGACAAAAGTGCTGCCTTGTAGTAGCTACGAGGAATGCCGGGGACAGGGGTAGGCTCCTCAACAACCTTCACACCATGCTGAACGGGCTTGCTGCTGGGGTCAACACCAGGGCAGCAGATATCAGGAGGACCGCCACGGCAGTAGAAACCAGTGGGGCAGCCAATAGAGTCAGTGGAGTTTCCGCAAAGCACAGGGGCGTTTCCACCAAGAGGAGCTCCAGTGGGGCATTGGCCAGGGGCAACAATGGTGGCAGGAGTAACCGCGTCGGTCTGCACGGCAGGGGCACCTGAACCACCAATGTAAAAAGTACAAAACAAAGGTTTACTCTGTCCTCCGAGGATGCAGAGGCGCTGGCAGTCTTCCAAAGAACCGAAGTTGTTGGCGTTTCCTTGGCATCCGGAGTAGTAGAACAGACGGCAAGAGTCAGAGTTACGGTCGTAGTAGTACCTACAAGAGCTGAACTTTAGCATAACCATAAAATGTTTTACCTCAAGTGGGCGGCGGAGCAATCGCCCTTCGCCAAGGGAAGAATGCACATGGGATTGCCGTGCTTGGGGACAACAGGGCGGCGCATGACTCCAGCCTTGGAAATGTGACGAGGCTTCTCAGCTAAAACAAAACCATTTTGTCAAATAACAGAAAGTGGTCTTACCGTCGAATCGAAGAGGAGCAACAACAGAATCCAGGTTGAAAGAAACGGGGTTGGTGTTGAAGGCACGATCCATGGTAGTCTGGCGCTTGTTCCTCAGAGGAGTTTCGTTCATAAGCCTGCGGACGCGGAGGGGACCGAAGACCTTGTAGCCATTGCGGGCTTCCTCTCCACCGTATCCTCCGAAGGCGTGACGGTCATAAGGATCTTCCTCGTTGGGACAGCAGAAGTAGTCGACACCGTTGAAGTAGCATACGGACTTGTCAGGGCACTAAAACCAAAGGGTGAAACGACGCAGTAACTGAGAAACTGACATGCTTCAATCCAGGGAGGCACATAACCGGGCGGCCATCGGCGTAACGGAATTCCTTCCTACCATTGGGACAAGAAGGACGGGAATTCTTGAGATCTTCGCCTCCGCTGTTGATTTCTGCAATAACATTTGTATGTTTTTATTAAGATTTCAGTACCGTCAACGGCGATGCGTCCATCGACAAAGCTGGTGATTCCCTCAGCCTTGGTCTTCGCCTTCTGTCCAGTGGCGTAGTTAACCTCTTCCTTAGGGCTGGCGGCAACAATAGGCAGGATCTCCTTAGGAGTGAAATCTCCAACATCCAAAGGCCTAGCGGTGTAAACGGCCTTGGGAGTCTCAGCAACAGTAGGAGCAGTGGGAGCCTCAGTAGGGGCGGCAGTGGTGGTAGGTGCGGCAGTAGTGGTAGTGGCAACTGGGGCGACCCTGAACAAGTTTTTAGAATCAAAATTTGGCTTGAATTACTTCTTGGCGTTGATTTCGTCCTCGGTGATGGTCTTAACATCATGAGCGGGAGGGCGAGGCTCAGTTCCAGGAGGAAGGATGGGGAGGCCTTCGCTGGTGGGAGGAAGAGGTCCAGCATTGGCGTGGGGTGGGACAATATTGCTGATGTCGGGAATGTTCTGCTCATCAATAATCTCCGCATCCTAAAGTTTTATATATGAGGGTTTCCTATAAGTGATTACCTTGTTCTCTTCACTGTCGTACTCCTCAGTATCCTCGACTGTTGTGACATCCGGAAGAGGGCGCAGGGTCTGGCTCTTGTACTCAATGGGGGCAGGAGCAGCAATGGTAGTGGGTGCGGTAATAGCAACAGGGGCAGCAGTGGGCTGAGTAGGCTGGACAGGCTGGACTGGCTGGACAGGCTGGGCAGGCTGAGCTAAAACAACTTTCTTCATAAACGTATCCTGAATCAAAACTCACGAGAGCAGAAGCGTTCGCAATCGCTCAAAGTCTCAAACTGATTGCCGTTTCCTCCTTGTCCCTGGTACACGAACTGCTCACAACGGAGGTTCTTCATGTTGAAGTACCACTTGACGTTGTATCCCTTTCCAAATCCAGCATCCTTATCGTAAGAGCAACGCTCAGGCACCTGGGAGTGAACAGCAGGGTGAGCTAAAAAGTGATTTAGAAAATTTCTCAAAGGTATTGGTACCAATCATGCAACGAAGCTCGCACGACGTCCTGTCTTGGAAGTTGTTGAGGTTTCCACCGCAAGAACCGAAGGAGAACTGCTCGCACTGTCCAGTGTAGGAGTTGAAGAACCTGAACGGTTGAATAAACCTCTGATTGCCAAGTGGCCTACCATCTGGCAACGTAGTTAGTGCAAATTCCTGCGTCAGCCGGCATGCCACAGATGACTCGGGGATCGGAACTGTCGAAACGAAGTCCGTGAACGGCACTGTTGGTCTGAAACAAGGCATTGCACAATTTAAGAACAGAAGTGGTGCGATTGTGTGAAAGTGAACAGAACCTTTACAGACACAGTCTGCTGCAGTGGCTGAGTGCGTGTTGTGCTAGGTGAAGCTGTGCTAGGTCTCACTGTAGCCTCAGGGGTGGTAGGGACGATGGTGGTAGGCTCATCTGAACATTGTATTGTGTCAATTTGTTCTACGCTCCTCTTACCCAAATCATCGAGGTTGATGCCCATGTTCTGAGCAATCTTTCCAATAGGTCCTTCAGGAACGGGCTGACGTCCAAAGCTGTTGTCGAAGGAGTCAATTGCTGTAGCCACGGGCTTCTGGTTCACTCCTTCAGCCTTGATCTGATTCAAATCAATAGCAGGGACCTGCTCTCCGATATCTGAAAATTTTACTATATAAGGTGTTCTAAGTTGCAGATGGCAAAACAGAAATGGTGCATACCGATAGTGTTGATAGTGCTTGGAGTGACGAAGCGTGTCGTGGTCGTGGCAGTCGTAGTGGAAGGCACAGTCGTCGTGCTCTCTGTGGTGGAAATCATAATTTTCGGGGTTGTGGTTACAGGAGCCCCGGTGGTTGTGGTGGTGCCAGTCGTGGTGGGAACGGCCGTGGTTGTGGTTGGCAATTCAGTGGTCGTAGTGACAGTGGTCGTGGAAGTGGCAGTGGTCTCAATCACAGTGGTGGTGGGCTCAGTGACACGCTCGGTAGGTAGTGTCTGGGTGGCGGTGGTGGTTGTGGGTACAGTGGTCGTGCTCTGCTGTGTGGTGCTTGTGGCTACAGTAACGGGAGCGCGCGTAATTTCAACCTTCTTCAAAGTGATAGCCTTAACGGGATCAACTTTCTCAGCCTTAACAGCGCTAGTGTTCTCGACTTCCTCGAACTTAATCACTTCCTCGGTTTCGCGATGAACAGCAAACTTAGAAGAAGCCATCATGGTAGTAGGAGCAACTTCATTCTCATCGACGCCTTCCTCCTCTTCCATGCTGTCGATCTCATTGATGAGGGTGGTGTGCGAATCATCGGTCGTGGTGGGTGCGGCTGTTGTGGTCTGGGCGGTGGTTGTGCTAGGTGCAGCAGAGGTGCTTGCAGAGGTGGTAGGCTGAGCAGTGGTGGGCTCAGGCTGCTTTTCAACCGCCTCATCGGGCTTCTTGTTGTCGTCCTCCTCTTCTTCAACGGTCTCGTCTTCAGCCTCAGTGACTTCAGCAGGAGTTTCAGTAATAGTTGTTGTAGTAGTGCTGGTGGTGGTGCTAGGGATGGTGGCTGCTTCGGTAGTTGTGGTAGTAGTGGGTTCGGCTGTGGTGGTGGTGGTTGTGGTGGTGGTAGTGGGTGATTCAGTGTTCACAACAACTGTGGCTTCAGTTTCGTCCTTCTCAAACTCCTCTTCAGCTTCAACCTCCTCGGTAGTGGGAACGACGGCTTCGGTAGTAGCTTCTTCTTCTTCCATACCTTCCGTATCCTCCTCAGCCACCTCTTCAGTTACAGGAGCCTCAGTGGTGGTAGTGGTAGTGGTGGTGCTTGTGCGTGTGGCCCTGGTCGGAAGTGCAGTGGTTGTGGTGATTTTCACGCCTTGTGTGGTTGCAGGTTCATCGCTCTTCTTACCATAGGGACCACGGAGAGGGGGGTTGGGAGTTTTGTAGTTCTCAACGGGGAGGGGCTCATCGAAAGGCTGCTGGCCAACGCCATGTGCCTTAGCACGGTGAGTGTCTTCCTCCTCCGAAGCGTCATCGGGAAGGCTGGTATCATCCTCACTGTCTGGTCCTAAAATGATGGAGCTATTTGCTTTCACGTAGCGTTGGAAGTTATCGTAAGGTACGTTGGTTAATATGCCAGTAGGGTTGAGGGTTTTGTTGTTTTTAGGTTGATTAGTTGGCGGGGATTGAAGAAATCGCGGCAACTCGGCAACGTCCAGGGACTGGCCTTGGCCCTTCTCCTTGGTGACTTCAGTCTTCTTGTCATCAACTTTTCTCAGAGGCTCTCTTCTGTGATTGTAGGAGTTCGTCAAAGCCACTGGAACTTTAATTTCCTGTCTATCTAAAGGTACAGATGCAAGTGTATCTGCAGTTGTTAGCAATTGCACTCTCGACTGAGTCTGTTGTCGGCCAGCCTGCGAAATCTCTACAGCTGGTGGAGCAATTGTAACACCAGGTATGGGTGCATTTCTAATCTCGTGTTCTTCTTTTCTGGTCTTGATGTAAGAAGCCACTGACTGTTGGAAGTGAGCTGCCTGCTGCTTGAAAGACTCAAACGCCTCTCTAGCAGCTGCATCCTCTTCAACTGCAATGGTTCCATCGATCCTCTCAATGGGGGCTGACTTATTGATTTTCACTCCAGGAATCAGGGGTCCGTAGTAATCACCTTCGTAGTAAATCCAGTGCGCCTGTCCATAGGGAGTACGCACCCCATTAACAATTGGCATATGGGAATTTGTCTCGCCTTCGCGAAAGACAATTCTTTTGGGAATCATGGGAGTGGTTGTTTCAATTGGGTGAATTGGCAGACCAGACAGAGGTAACTTTCCTTGTGTGAGAACGGTTTTCACAGCGTTTTGTTTAGGCTGGAATAGCTGGCGGATAGGCTCAATGAAGGGAGTTGTCTCCCTTGGACGGGAGGGAACACGCTCCTCAGACCGAATGGTTGCACCGGAAGATACTGGAGTTTCAGTGACAAACTGTCTGTTTTGGAAAGACCTCTGATCTGTGATTCTCTGTTGCTGTCCAGCCTGGGAAATATACCGCGTTTGTTGCTGATCATTGGCTACTACATTTGGTCTTTGAATACCAACAGTTGTGGGCTTGTTAGAAGGTACTGAAGATGCCAAGGATTCTTGAACCCGACTTCCACGTTCGAATTCTGTTCTTTGGGCGGTAACTGGTTGGGAAACGATTCGACTTGTAGGAGCGTTTCCTTGAGTCATCCCAGTTTGCTCTCTATTCGGAAGAACAGGCGGTTGAGAAGAAGTGGAGACCCTGTTGAACTGACCATTCGGAGCAGTTTGAGTGAAGGCTGTCTGTTGGAAAACAGGCTGTACTGGAAGACGAGCAGCTTCAGGAGCTCTTGTTTGAGGAACCACCGGCTGAACAGGTCTAAATGTGCCTTGTTGAGGTACTGGCTGAGGCACTGGCTGACGAGCTCCTACAGCTTGTGGAACTACTTGCTGAACAGGACGGAAAGTAGCTTGTTGAGGCACGGGCTGATTAGCTGCTTGGAATGAGCCTTGTTGATGAGCTACTTGCTGAACCGTTTGGAAAGAGCTTCTCGATCCTTGAACCGACTGCTGAACACTTTGCTGATTTGGCACTCTGGGAACTAGAGTCCTAGGATCAACAGGTTGAGGTGGAGCCGTCCTGGCACTTGTCGGGGCTGAACTAAACGTCTGTGCAGTTTGTGTAGTGTGTGTTTGTGCCACATTTCCTGCTTGGAATCCACTTTGCTGGAAACCTTGGTGACTGAATGTTTGTGTGCCGAAATTTCCCTGTGGAGCAAACTGAACAGGCTGTCTCGGAGCATTGGCATTGGCAACAAAACCATTGGCAGTGAACTGTTGCTGCCCGTTTTGAATCCCGACAAACTGAGGAGGCTGCTGTGTTGCTTTTCCTTGCAGAACAGGGGTGTCCACTCTATCTGGGTTTGTGGATAAAGCTTGCTCAAACTTTCTCTCAGCATCAGTCTGAATAACCTGGGGCCGCCTGACAAGGGGGACGAATCCTTGGTTGATCGCAGGGTTGGCAATGTTCTTGTCAAATGGAACGCTGTTAACTGCAAATTGTCTACGTACTCCCAAATGCTGAGAGTTGTAGGTGAAGTAGGTCGGATCTACTGGAGGCGAGAGAGCTTCCAAGTTAGGGTTCATCTGAGGATTGTAGGACTTGACAGCGTTCATCGAGTAGGTTTGCTGGGGCTCAACAGGAGTAGTAACCCTTGTTTCCGTCTTGGCAGCTTCTTGTCGAATAGGGTGCTTTTGAGTTACTCGACTCTCAAAAGGCTGTTCAGCAGGGACATGGACACTCTCCACGCTTTCTGATGACTGGTGTGTGATCGTTTTACGAGTTTGCGTTTGAGCTCTGGCCTGGTGCTGCTGGATTTGAACGTTTCGCTGTTCCGTGATTTCATGGATTTCATGCTCGATTGAGTGCTTAGGAGTAGTTTCAGTATTGTGATGTTGGTCCAAAGGAGGTTGCACAATTTCTACTCTGCTAACAATGCGAGGCACAATCGTAGTTGATGGAGCAGGGACATCCTCTTGTTGTGGCTTCCGTCTTTCTTGTACTTCTTTGTGAACTTCAAGTCGAATTGGGGTAATCGATTCGTAGGTCTCCGGCCATTCTTTCACAGATGGTTCCGTTTGAAGTTTCTGATGTCCTCTTACAAACGAAGGAATGTCGAATGCAAGTGCACGATTTCCGCTGTGGGGCGCTAGGGGTCCGGTGAGTGGTGGTGAGGTGGTGACTCGTGAATCGGCATGCTCATGCGAGGTGCTGGTCGTGAGCTCATTAGGTGCCATCGGATCTAAAAACAGACCGATGATGCAGGCACATGCACACAATCACACACAGAACAACGGGGACGACATGCTTAGAGCGTTTAACCAGCGCGTTACCCAGTGATTCCACCAGACCGCCACTTTTGACCAAAAGATGTCCCGTCTGTGTGTGATTGTGAAAGTGAGTGTGAGAGTGCAGTGTTAGAAAATAAAACGTGACAAGGGTAAGTGATGTAAATATAAGATTACTCGTTTAAATCTGACACCTGTAAAGTAAAGTTACTTATTTTAAAAGCTGTTTCTTAAAATTGCTAGTATGTCAAAGACAGGTTGCATTAGTATTCACTCTAAATAAAAAACTTACGGAGGAAGCGGGCACAGTGAATTTCGCATTCCCTCTGGGTGAAGAAGTGATTTCTGTTGCCAGCACATCCTCCGTACTTGAAGGGATGGCAAGTTCCATCTTCCTGAGAGAAGAACCAACGGTCAACGAAGTTCTTGCACGGTCCAGGTTCCTATAGATTAGACTACTTTTCTGAAAACCTAAAGTCCTACCAAGGGCTGCATGCACTTCTCCTGAAGTTCGGCAGTGAATGAGGGAGGAAGAGGAGCCTTAGGAGCGGGTTCTAAAAGTACTTGTTGTTTAAATAGGGCGAAGTTAGTCTAACCGGTAGTGGTAGTGGTACGAGGGGCAGGAGGCTGGGCAGGTCCAGAGGAAGAAGCAGGGGGAGCTACAACATCAGGAGTGGCAGGGGCCTGAGGTCCGCGGTGCTGGAAGCCAGGAGGCCTAGCTTCAGGAGTGGGAGGCACAAGAGATACGGGAGGAACAAGGGTGGATTGGAGCTTGGGGCAGGCGCACTCCTGGCATCCACGGCGGTTGTTGATGATGATGCAAGGCTCTTGGCAACGAGCGACATCGACAGGAGGGCATTGAGCTAAACAATTTAGAATAGTTGAACAAAACATAATGCAACTTACGAGTAGGGTTGGGGAGCTTGGTAGGAGAGCAAGAGCAGAAGGGACATCCACGGTTGTCATTGACAACCTGGCAACGGGTAAGGTCGCACTGTCCGACAGCCTGGCAAGATTTCTTCACACAGACGTTACGGCACTCAGCAATCGCAGCGAAATTGTTTCCGTTTCCTTAAAAAGAAGATTCTTAAGAGCCAGTTGCCGCTAATTTCACCTCCGCATCCTCCGTAAGTGAAAGGACGGCAGTCATTGGTCTCACGGTCATAGGCGAAGCGAGGGAACACTCCAGTGCACTCGCCAGCCTCGATCTCAAACTCGCAAACGTTCACAGACTGGCTGATAACTGAAATTTAGAGCTCAGTTTCCATTATTGTTTTGATTACCTTTCTGGCACTTGCTGCGACACTCAGACATTGTAGCAAAGTTGTTTCCATTTCCTCCGCAACCTCCATAAGTGAAGGGACGGCACTCTCCGGCCTCAGAATCGAAAGCAAAACGCTGAAAAGAGCTTGCTGATCGAAAATAATCATTGGAATACCTGGAACACTCCGTTGCACTCTCCAGCATCAACGTCGTGCTTGCAAACGCTAGAGAAGTCAGGGACAGCCGTAGTGGAAACAGGCTCGACGTGGCAGATAGCGCGGCACTCTTCCTTGCTAGCGAAGTTGTTTCCGTTTCCTTCACATCCAGAGTAACTGAAGACATCGCAAGCCTAAATACAAAGATTTGTTGGTTAATGGGGAAAAGCAACCTTCTTCTGGATATCCCAGTACCAGCGGACAAACTGACCGCGGCAGCTTCCGGAATCCTTCGGGTGAGCACAACGGTTAGCTGAAAGAGGGCGTTCAGAAAAGCCTTTGTGAGTAAAACGTAAAAGTGTGGTTGAAAAAACCATTTCACTTTGGTTAGGAGACGATTTCTTGTTTCAAATTCCTTTTGTCGCTTTCGGCTTTCAATTTCAGTTTGTATTAGGTGTATTGGCAAAATGGTAAGGCTTTGTCGTTTTTACATACATATCAGGAGGAATCGAACAGAAACTGAATAAACAAAAGATAAACATTCAACTAAAGAGTGCGGTGCGCAAAGGCAGCGTGATGATGAAACAGTCACAAAGTGGTGTGGCCACGTGAGTGAATGTCAAATGTGAGTAAGGTGTTAATGAGCATTAAGATTCACCGCTGTCAGCTGTATCCTGGTCACCTGGCAGCATAACGATAGGTGTGTTGCGGACAGGCTGCTGGGTCTGCTGAACAGGAGGCTGAGGAGCAGAGGTAGAGGTACCAACAAAACGAGGAGCAGGGCGAGTGGGGACGGTCTGAGGAATCACTCGAGCCGTAGTAGGCCTGAAATTCAGTGTTTCATCACTTTTGAGTTAAACAGAAGATAAAGTGTAAGTTAAAACCTACACAGGAGTGGTAGTAGTGGCTTCGTCAGAAACATCATCAGAAGAGTCTTCGTCAGTTACCGAAACAACATCAGGCTTGGGAGTGATACGGGTTCCAGGAATGGTCTTGATCTGCTGATGGCCAACAGGCTGAGGTACACCTAAAAATCAACTTCTTTTTTTCATTTTGTGTTCAACTAACTCTTGGTAAGACCGCAAGCAGATTGGCAAGCCTCGGCGGTTTCGAAATTGTTGGCGTTTCCTTCACATCCTCCCCAGAAGAAGTACTTGCACTCCTGAAAGACCATTGAAAACCTTTAGTTGAATGCGTTACCTTAGTTTCTCCGTTGTAGTAGAAGCGAAGCTCATACTTATCGCAAGGTCCACGCTCTTTAGGCAGGGAGCAAGCGTCGTTGCTCTCGGAGACCACGGGCTTCTTCACGACCTCGACGCGCTTGGCAGGGACACACTGACGCTGGCAGTCAGCTTCAGTTTCGAAGTTGTTACCGTTTCCACCACAGCCAGAGAAGACAAAGGTCTCAAACGTGAATGTTGATGCATACAACTAAAAAAAGAGCTTACAAGACAGCGTTGCTGAGCCTCATCAAAGTAGAATCGAGTAAAGCTGGAAGAGCAAGGTCCACGCTCGACGGTTCCCACACAAGACTGGGTCTTAGGGGTGATGGCAGATTCAATCCCTAATTACAAACTAGTACTATTCTTTATGAACACCTTACTGTCGCAGTCGGGCTTAGCTCCGTTGCGAATCCTGCTGTTGGTGATTTCGATTCCGGCATTGTTAACACAGAAGCACTGGCGACCATCGGGCTCGCACTAAAAAGTCAAAAGTCATCCGCAATTCATCGTGTCTGTCATTTTCTCCGTTCGCTCACAAACTGCGGCCCCGTTTTTGTCACCGATATCACATCGTTCAATTGTACGCAGCAATCGGGCCGAAACACTTTCACTGTCCCAGTTCAGGCATTGCGTTTTCTCCTTTATGACTCAGAGAACAAATGCTGATGTGGAAATGGGATTACCTGGACTTTCTGGAAGTTTCCGTTCACGTCGCAAACTGGAACGAAACCGCCGCGGATCTTGGAGGAAGATGAAGCAGCTCTGCGGCGCTCGCACTCTGAATCAAAAAACTTTCAGGGTTTCAAAAGGATGTTACCAGTCCTGGGAGCAGAAGTAGTAACAGCAGTTGTGGTAGTGGTGGTAGCAGTCGTAGTGTTAGTGCTGCTTTCCTGAATTTCTTCCTGATCCTCATCCACACTGTTGTCCTCCTCCAGTGCGCTAGTGGATTCATGCTGGGTAACAGTGGCCCTTTGGGGAGCATGCGTGGTGGTAACTGGGGTAGTGCTCGTTTGAGTTGTGGTAGTAGTGGTTGTTGTGGTTTCAGCCACAGTCGATGAAGCATCACTGGTTGTAGTGTCAGCCTC
This sequence comes from Oscheius sp. TEL-2014, assembly GCA_001513535.1. Classification (NCBI taxonomy): domain Eukaryota; kingdom Metazoa; phylum Nematoda; class Chromadorea; order Rhabditida; family Rhabditidae; genus Oscheius; species Oscheius sp. TEL-2014. The sequence continues at coordinate 1,558 of LNBV01010127.1, read as the reverse complement.
AGTAGTAGTGGTAGTGGTTGCAGCACGAGGGGTAGTAGTTGTGGCTTCAGTAGTGGTAGTAGTAGTGGTAGGAGCCTCAGTAGTAGTGGTTGTCGTGGTAGTGGTGGCTGGTGCCTCTTTGGTGGCCGGTGCATCCTTCTAAATTGTGGTCGTGCAATTAGTCAAATAAACATGCTTTGTAAACCTAATAATAACAAATGTTGAAACCAAATCGTGCGGTGGTTTAAAAGTTACGAAACATACCTGCTCAACGCTAGAAACGGTAGGAGTCTCCTTCAGAGGAGCAACCGTACCATAAGTCTGGTTGTCCTCAGTCTTGGGGAAACCAAGGTTGCCTAAATTACATAACGTATAATGTTACTCAATTTTTCCCTACTAGGATCATTGTTGGCACAAGAGACTTCGCACTCCTCCTTGTAGCGGTAGAGCTGGGGCTCGCTTTCATCGCTGGCACAGTGACCTAAACTCTCAGTATTTCATACGTTTCCGATCAAGGACATGTGCAAGTGCATTCCATTGTTCTTCAAACACGGCGGCACACGCGCAACGCCGTAAGCGGAAATCTGGGTCGTCGTGTCATTGCGCGCTTCACGAAATGTAAAGAGATTTAACGAGGCGCTAAGTGGATCAACAGGATCGGTAGCATTATAAGTTATGTTGACAAATCAACAAAAAAGTTAAACCAACTGACCGTAAGGGTAGCTGACACATTCTCCACTGCTTCTGAGGTAATAGCGAAGGACGAATTGAGACCGTTTCGGGGGCTGACCGTTGATTGAGGGACAACGACCACGGAAGGTTTGGCGTTTGCAAGGGTCAATGGCAACTGTAACAATAAGTTTGTAAAATGTAAAAACTATCACTTACCGGCGGCTATGACAAGTGCCGCTAGCGACAGTAGCGCCAACCAGCGCCCCATCGATCTAAACAAGTATAAATATGTAATGATTGAAGAAGAATCATGAAAGTGAATAACGAAAGTGTGCTTGTTTACAGGAAGAGAATCGTAGAGTCCTATGTCCGAACACCGTCAAGTAGGCTATCCAAACAGGGCTCGCATTCTAACAAGGACACCACTTTTTGTCTGTTTCATTCCCGTGGTCGCGCGGCCGGACCCATTAGCCTATTCCGGCTGATGGGAGGGCATGTCGCCTTCCGCGAACGAAGTAACAGCATCAAGTCGAAGGTAAAAAAGAATTCTGACTGTGATTTCGATGTGTGTTCGTCGCGAGAAAGCCCAAGTGTTGAAACTGGGATCAGCGCTGTATAAGAAAGGAATAGGGTCGGCGCTCGGAAGTGAAAACACCCAGTTTTTTGTTCTCAGAAAGGGAAATCGCACACGATCCGCGCCACAATTGGGGCGTATTAAGATGAGGTTTGCGAGAGAAAAAGCAACAAACCGCGTGGCAAAAACCGACTTCTGGTTCTTGAGTATCCGGGGTCAAAGGCGCAGGTTACCATCAAAGGCGCAAAGCGACTCTCGAATGAAAAGAGCAACAATAGTGGAGTGAAAAATCGAACCAATCAGTAAGCGATCCAGAGAGAGAGAGAGAGAGAG
>LNBV01010027.1:0-13055 GCA_001513535.1 Oscheius sp. TEL-2014 | reverse complement strand
TTATTCATATCACAGAAATACAACTAAAAACGTTTTAAACATATTTCGTTGTTGTCTTTTATTTCGAAAACAAAATGTTTGTCTTCGCTCAAAACGCTTTCTGAGCCTTTTTAATAGAACCCGTTTTTCGAGGAAATGTTTTTTTCATATTTATTCTAGTGAATCACTCATAAGCGTCAGTAGCCCTTTATGGTTAAAAGTAATTTTATATTCTTTGAGATATGTTACTAAACGAAAAAAAATACGCAAAATCTTGATCGACCGAATCCTGATTAAGCTAAATATTTTCAGCATCAACATCGCAGGCTGGTACATTAACCAACTAATTGACAATATCCCATTTTAGTGAGGGTTGTATCTTTGGAATGTTGAATTAATTACAGGGCTCGCCAGTACAGGGCTCGCCAATCCTGATGCTGTATTAAAATTACACTTTATGACGTTATAACTTTGGTATGCAAAAGGGGCGTGGTCTCATTTTGGCCGATGTAATATCGGAGGGAGTTTATACAACTGAAATGTTGGCATAATATTTGTAAAGGCGATCTTTGCCTGAGACATTGATTGGTTCGGCCTAAGACGAAGCTTAGCCATGGATCCCCTGACCTTCCCTCGGCTAATTCCTCCCGGCTCCCCTGACTCAATCTGAGGCATCTCATCCACCCTCTGGCGTTCCTGCTATTCCTCCATTCCGCCGTTGGGTGCAACCGGGGGAAACTTCATTAGACGAAGCCAATTCGGCTGATAATAACCCCCGTTTCGGCCTTCCGTCGTGGCGGAAATAGAGCTTTCGAGGGGAAATGAAGAGTTGCCCGTCGCCTAAGGGATTGGCCGCGCGGGGAGGGAAAGTCGATACTCGCCGGAGGCCGCGGACGATAACGGCAACCACAACACTCTGCATAACGAGCGTTTTCCGTCGAGGACCCTACGAGCTCTTACCGACAAACGGCTGGAGCCAGCAGCTGACAGCTGGAAACAGTAGCTGACAGCCGGTGGGAGAGAAGATCAAATTCACTAAGCAAGAGAACGGGTGGGAGAGTGCAAAAGGACCCGAGGCAACTGATTTTGCCGTTTGCTCTCTCAAAGGACATTTGAGGTTAGGGTAGCATTTAGACTTTATACGGAAATTCAGGGGCATGAGTAATACAATTCAAACAACCTCAATTGCAATTCTTTACCCTAATACAGCACAGGGAAAGCGTCGTCTATAAAATCCTTTTACAATCGTCTTTAGCATAGGATGTTCGTGAGCATGTTCGGTCCCAGATGGCCCCTTTATTAAAACCTTCAGGCCGTTTTAAGATTTAAAAATGAATCCTAAGTAAACTGCGTCCTTCAATGGAAATGATATTCCCAAGCCCAGCTCCAGGAAACGGCTGCTCACAAAATTTCAGCCAAGTCTCCATTGACAATATGATTCCCAATGAATCATACATAATGCTCTGCCGGCTTCTTTAAATAAAAAAAGCCTAATGCAATTAATACAATTACGTTCGTTAAACAGAAGTATATATTAGAAGGCACGTTTCCATCGAGGATAGGTTTCAAATTTAGGTGTTCGTTAGCTTTTTTACTAAAGGGTTAAATGTTCACCTAGATTCTAAAGGTTTTAGGAATAACAATCGAATCAAATTACGCTTTTCAAAGTAAACAAAGGCAGAATAGAATAGTTAAACGAACTGCTAATAACGTATATTTTGGGGCAGAAAAAGGCTCACAAATCGAAATAGCAAGACCTAACTTACATTAATTTTTACTGGGATACTAAGACAAGCGAAAAATATCCAGGCTTGCCACATATGTTAAGAGATGGTTCGTTTAGGTGGAAATCAAGCCAACTTTCAGTGTTTATTCCTTAATTGAACTATCTAAAATCCCCCATTCTGTGTTTCCTCTCATAGCATTAGGTAAGAAATGAGGGTCACTGGGGATTTCATAAAACAACGACTCCTGCGGCAAGATTAACAATCTATAGTTTAATTCAGCGTTTCAACAAGCTTAGTGATTTTATGTTTGTGTAGAAATATGTCACTTTGCACTTTTCTGATTGGTGTATGATAAAATTTTCTAATGCCCCCGAGATCGTCAGTCGATTGTATTCCATTTCCGATAACGAATCAACAAGTAAAAAGTAAAGTAAAACGGACCGTTGTTCCCCTCCCTGGCTGTGCGGATCTCCGGCGGTCGAGCGACGACGAGTGCGGGGGGCGTGGCTATCGACCCCGCGGCGCCGCCCCCACCGCCGGAGAGTGGACACTCCGTGTGGTCCCCCTTTGGACTCTCCATGGGTGGTCCGACTCAACTAAGCCAGGGAGAGGGTCCGGTCCATGCCCAAAAAGAGGCTCGCGCCGCGCTTTACCTCTTCCTTGCGTTGCGTCGTTTTCTCCATCGCAGTCTCAAAGATGGATGACATTTCCGGAGCAAGAGGTTCGCTCTTCTCAGCTGGGAGCATCATTCCAGGAGATCGCCTGAGGCCGTGGGAGGGAGACTCTTCTTCCTCCAGACCCTGTCCAAGAGTGGCAGACAAAGGCAGAAGGAAGGAGGGCGACGGGGAACAAGAAGTCACCTCCTCCGAGGGCAACAGAACGTCTGAAACTGAACATGTTCTATCTAGGCTTTAAAATGTTACTTTTGTTCTCAAAGGCTGTTCCTGTATAGCAAAGGAGGTTCGGTTTGCTCTTTTCTGAGGAATAAACGGAGCAGGTATCCAGAAGGTGGTGGATGTCCGAGAGGGTCTTGTCGATTGAAGTGTTCAGGGCAGCCGCCCGTTTCTCTGCCTCAGACACCGTGGTTGACGGCGAGGTGAAGGTTGGTGGTGAGGAAGTGGGCAAGACAAACGGAGCGGTGGAGAAAAGGTACGACGAGGTGTACAACGATGGAGAGGCTGAAAAACAGATTTCGTTGGAATTCAGTTGCTTTATGGATTGGAGAGGGCAAACCAAGAATGGTGCGGATGACCCTGTGAGTTACACACGCCGTAAGAATATGTGTAGAAGGTATGTCCTTTTTTGAAAGTCCTTTTAAAACAATGCAAACCTTTGCTTCGAAATCCTCAAAACTGATTCCCGATACGTTATGTAACACACAAATTTCAGCCCAGTTAAGAATGTCACGGCATGTTTTATTCGATTCAGAATCCCTTTTAGGAACATGATCGTTTTGTGGTGACACGAGAAAGCGCATTCGTTCTCAACCTACGGTGAAACAAAAACAGGGGATTTTACTAGTTTTTGGAATATACACCATTTGAAAGAGCAACTGAACATTTCCTAACTTTTCCGTTCGACCCAAACAAAATTTTGGCGCTGCTTTGAAGATGATCAAATGAAACCTGTCATAAGAGCGTTAGAAGTTTTTACTTGACGAAAAATTACCAAACACTGTAAATCCTAAAGTGGAAAAAGTTACTGAGACCATTTTTTGCCATTCAGTGAAAAAACTATAAATCCTATTTCAAAAACCGGGATCCCGTAATGGTCAAGGAACTATTTTTAAACAAAATACGCATGAATTGGTCCGATTTGTTGACATAGTGACCACTACGGTTGTTTGTAAAAACAAATCATTTGAGCCAATTTCAAAAATAGTTCTAATACTGCTGAACTAATTTCCTGTTAGTGCCCTAACCCCTCTGCTTCCCTAGATATTAGCAATCAATCCCACCTGTACAGATGATAGTTTCGACTGTTGTGGCCTGTTGTGGCTTTGAGGCCACAGCGCTGTGGCCTGTCTGTGGCTGTGCTTGGTCTCCCTGAGATGACAGCTGGATGATGTGGTCTGCCACTGACCGGGCGGCGATGCGTCGTTTTTCCCTCGCTGAATTCCAATTATTTTTACGCTCCGTTGCGAATCGCTCTACAGTACGCCCCTTCTAACTCACCGTGCAGTCGGCTGTCTGTATTCGTCTTCGCTCCGTCGTCTTCGCTGTCGTCTTCGGGAATTGTGTAGACTGGACGATGGCTGGGCGTCGCCAACACTCCTTGGTAGAGACGGGCTGCGGTGGTTAGGTCCAGTTCTTCCATATCAACAGACTAAAAAGAGATTGTTACAAAAGAAATTGACAAAAGAATGACCACGTCTTCCTCTTCTGGAGAGTCGAGGAAGGGATTCTTCCTTTGGGCTGAGGTCACGTCCAATGGCTGTTCACTTGGCTGGGTGGACAGCTCCATTGAAGTCGGCGGGGTCTTGTTATCCTGCAAGTAATGGTAAAAACAGAATTTGGCTTTTTAGTATTAATAGAAGTAGGGCCACAAAGCGGCTATGATCCGGCCAAAGGCCACTTAAACTAAGTGCGCCCCACGGTAGCCGCAGGCCGCCTGCCGAAAAGACAAAACCCGGCGTGGTAAATTACAAAAGTAAGAAAAACATTACAAATAGTGAAATTGTTACCTTGCTGGCCGCGAGAGCCACTTTCGCCCATTGAACATCGAATTCGTCGTTCGCTGATTCGCCAAAGGCTTGAATCTGTTGCAAAACCTAGAAATTACGTTATATAGATTTCTGCAGAATGACTGAACCTCTTTTCCAAATTGTTCTTGTTGCAACCGTTCCCTTTCGACGTCTTCAAAGGACGGAGGAGCGGCCACCGGGGCTGCGACCACCCTGTCCGGATACTCATCGTCGTCCTCACTTCCACTCTCCTCCTGAAACAAACCTCTGTTGACATTTTCAGTTGAATGTCACCTCTTCGCTGTCGCTTCTTCTGTCTTCGTGTACTGTAACCATGATCTCTGGTGGTGGCTTCATCTCTCCGCTTTTCTTTCTCTCCGAAGGTTCCTCCACCCGGCGAGGTGTGGAATCAAAAGCGATCTCTTGCAGAACAGTTCCTCCTTTCAAGAAGTTGTCGTAAACTTCATCCATGTCAACTGCGTCTGGAAGGAATTTTAGTATAAAGTATTTCTATGTAGTGAATACCTGTGGGAGAGGCATGGGCAGGTTCCCTATGTGCCTCGTCTCCCTCAAACACAGTAGTCCACATCCGTCCTCCTCTCCAAGGTAAAGGAGCCTCAACTGCATCTACAGTAACCGATTCTTCGTCGTGTTGCGTCACATGGAATCTGAAAAACCTCATTACCCTTGTGAATCTCCTAAACAAACAGTTCATCGTCATTGAGTTCGGAGAATCTCTGGTCCGAGTAGGTGAAGTCGTCGTCCGCTTCGTCTGCCCTCGATCCATTCCTAGACCTGGCTCCTTCTCGTTGGTCCATCGTTTCATCCAAGAGCGTCGACGGCTGAAATGGAGAGATTCTGGATCAAACGACACACGCGAACCTTGTAGGCAAAGTCTCCGAGCTCCGTGGCAAAGGAGGTCGAGGCTGTTCCGTAGCCAGACTCACGCACAGGAGAGTCGGAGGATGAGGTGAGGGATGGTTGACGAACACCCGAAGATGAACGGCGACGTTCTAAATGAACCAATATGTATCGAACTCTTTAAAACTTTTACATGTTTTAAATTTCTTTTTTAATAAATATCTTTTGTGGAATCTGGTGCGTCAGTTCGAAGGTTGGCAAATTGTGAGGTGTTGCCGCAGTGGTTCTACGCCGCTTTTTCTCCCTTCGCTATTTCTCTCTTGCTCTCTCTCTCTCTCTTTCTCTCTCTCTATGAAAACAAAACCAAAGGGATTCCGAACTATATCAAACCGATTAACGTATTCGTTAAATCCCCTAACATGTTCCATCTACCGTCTGCTTGTTTACCCGTTAAAGTGGCCGTGGCGGCCATTCTACCCCGTGGGAAGCACTCACCTTTCGGCGGTTGCTCCTCTCGTGGAGATAGATCCGCATCCACACAAGTCTCTGTGGCTGGTCCCAGCGGCAACTGTGTTGTCCTTGGAATAGCGGCTGGGGGACGTCGGTATTCGAAGCTCGAAGGGTCGACCCAATCGGAAGGTTCGGACACACTGACGGCTTCCGAGAGAGGCTCTGAGTCCGTTGATGGGAATCCTCCCAGAGATTTGTCAGTTGGGAAGACGGCTGGAAGTGGCCTAAAAGACAAATGAGTTAGATTTAAATGGTTAGACTCACTCTGGCTGTTGTGCCACTTGGGGAGGCTCTTGTCCAATAGACATTTCTGCGTTGGCGTTGACAGCGAGTATCCTGTCCCTTTCTTCCTGACTCAACTCTTCCAATCCCGGTGGAATTTCTTGTCCAGATGGTGCCGTGGGGGTGATGGGTGCCGTATGTGCTGATTCTCTTCGACTGGGTGGTCTTGGAGGTTCTGCCGCATCCATGGCTTCAGCCTGTGCTATCACTGCCATTATGCGCATTTGTTCTTCTTCGGATAACTCTTCCAATCCAGATGGTATTGGGCTAAAATGGGTAGTTGGCTTATGTTATGTATTTAAATCACCTTGCGGAAGGTGATTTAAATCGCTGTGGCGAAGGGGCGAAAGATCCCCGCGAAGTCGAAGGCATCATGGCGGGTGCTTGAGGGGTCGACGGCGGCCGAGGCGAAGGGGCAGAGTCTGCCTCAGCCTCTGCCAACACGGCCAAGATTTGACGTTGTTCTTCGGCTGAGAGACCTTCCATTCCAAGTGGTGGAGCCATGGGGGAAGGTCTGAGATGGGACAATCAGTGAAAGGGATAAAACTTACGGAGCGACGGCATCGAGACGCGCACACTCCTCAATGGCCTCTCGCCTCAGACGCTCTTCTTCCGACTCGGCGGCCGCCTAAACAAATTCATTTCGTATTTACAGTTCTTTAAAAACCAGAATTCAACCTGTTCATTATTGAATTTTGTCATTTATGGCTGAAAGATCACAGCGTGGAGATTTCTCAGAGAAATCGGCAAATTCCAAAAACGGTTCTAAGCAAGGTTTTCAAACATTTTCACATATTACACTACGTGGTGAAACATTTATACAAAGATACTGAATTTGGCAAAAGAAAACAAAATGATCTGAGCAGAAATGAGGAGAAATTGAATTCATAAAATAGGGTTGGGTAAGTTAGTTTCCAACGAATAACAACGTTTTGCCAGAATTACAGGATTTTTGGCATTAGGTCCCACCACGATAAACAATGGTATACCCGAGGGCGCAAAATAGAGAGAATCAGCACCGTATCCTATGAAAAGAAGCCAAAAACCACGAACTTGAAAATCAAATTCACTTAAAGACAAATCGAAAGTTCATCAAAAAATATCTCTATAACTTTTACTAACAAAAAAGAGGTGTTGATTTCGAGTTCTAGCAAAAGTATATGCTCTGTTTGTCCAAAATGAGAGAATAGAAAATTGGGCCGCGGGAGGAAAACAAAAGTGAATAATCGAAACGGGAAGAAAGGAGTCTTTGCAAAGGTATTTTCAGGGAGACTACTAGTGGGGCGTTATGTCAAAATAAGTAGTTTTTGGAATTGTTGACAAGAACAATAAAACAACATTCCTTAAACAATTGCAAGTTTAAATAGGATTTTTGTACTTCTTTAAGCAAACTAGCATTAAAAAAACTTTTCAAAGTCGTTGTTTCTGAGACAAAGGTCTTTGTGTCTGAGGGAGAAAAAGGCTCTCTTTTGGTCTGAGATTCTGCATGAAATCCAATTAGTCGGTGTGGTCGAAAGTGCTCAAAAAGGAGGGAGAGCGCAATTTGAGAGGAGGGATAATTGGTGTGAAACGACCGACCGACGGCCGTTTCCGATAGCCGAGTTACGGCAAACGAGAGCATATGCAATTGAGGGAATTGGGAGACACGACGAAACGCCTCCTCCCTCACACTTTTAGGAGAAAGTGGAACATATGGAAGGGGAATTGTGTTTTGAGAGAATATCTTGTTTTCCGTCGGCTTTCGGATGGCGTACGGCCAATTAGTATGCAGAAAAGCCCGCTTAAGCCAACGACATCATGGAATCCGCCGCTGCGAACGGCGGAAGACGCAGGAAACTCAAAAAATAGAGGCAATTTCCGAGAGAAAATGAGCAAAGAGTGTTCGATTGGAGGGGAAGTGGTCACAAAGGAAGGGGAAAGCGGATAAAGACCTACCGGCGGGGGTCGCGAAGGGTCGGCGGCCGCCTGGAGCTGTTCCCCTGCCTTCTTCGCCTAAAACAATCAGATAAATGCGTAAAAAGGGCTGGGAAAACCTTTTCGAAGGCGCCGGCGGCGAATTTCCCGAGGCCGGAGAGTCGGAAACGACCGGCCTGGGCCGCCGTGGACATGGGCGACGACGGACGATCGATGCGGGAGGGCCAGCCTGGAATCAATGGATGGTAGACAACAGCTGACCACTACAATTACAAACACAATACGCCTACAATACACACTTGCTGTTTTCAATTCCTTTCAACGGGCTTTTTTAAAAGTTTTTTTAACCGTAACACAAATTCATCTGTACCTCGCTAGTATATGGTTCAACAATAATAGATTAAAGGAATCTATTTCCGATATAAAAAATGAATTTATAATGACACAAGAACGATAGAATATGCTGACTAGGTGAACGGATCAAATGGTTGTTGGGACTTTTTCTACTTACTGTTTAAGTGTATTCATTATGTTTTCGAAACAAAACATAAAGTATCTTTTGTAAATCTTTCATCAATAGACATACTATACAGTTTGTTTTTCGAATTCTGTGTCGAACGACGAAGGTATCACGTTAAACGGCTCTTTATGGATTTGCTTTAAGCTTTTCAAAATAAAATGTCATTTAAAGGCGAAAGAATTCAAAAGGAATACTCGGCGTGATCCTTGATCTAGCCCCAATACTCTGTGTTTTTGCTTCAGCTCCACACAAATAAAGATAATCTTCGGCCCGACTCCACATTGACGAGATCAAAGATGCATAATTTTCAAAATGCAAATTGCAATTGGGCCCTTCCGCAGAAGAATTTGGATCAGCTGCAGGGGAAGGCATAATAGTAACCGCTACATAATAACTTTTTAAAAAAGACATGGAAGGTGTTTCTGTTAATTTGGCGTTCTTGAAATGCACACTGTGAGGGAGTGCGGCCATCCGTCTAATTCGGAAATGTCGTGTTAAGAACAAAAAGTTCGAGCGAATGTCAGCCAGTCGATTACGCCGTTAATGCACCTGGAGACGTGCGACGACCAAATGCAGGAAAAATACTCGCACTCGGGGATTTTAATCGCAAGGACGATCGTATTTCACTTAGGCACGTTGCTCTTTACGAGAAAACCTACCCGAAAAGAGCGATTGAGCAGGAGAAGAAATGGGACCTGAGGGTTGTTCTGTGAGGGGAGTTACGAAGGGCGTGAGGGAAGCTGGAAAAATGAAATTGGAAAGCCTTTCTCTTCTCTATATGTCTTTTTTACGCTATGTATTATCTTTCTCTCTCACCGACACAAATAAACAAACAACCACACACTGCACACACACACACACACACAGACAAACAAAATCTTTAACCCATTCTCCTGAAAATGGTTGTTCACCTATCTCTATCTCTATCTCTATATCTCTCTATCTCATACTACATCCATGTTCTGTCTCACTCTCACCGAAAACGCTCTTTTACACTCTGCTGCTGCTATCTCTCTCTCTCTCTCTCTCTCTCTTTACTTGGAGCTAATGTGGCAATAGGAAGAGCATCCGAAGGACGTCGATCTTGTTGGGGAGGGAGAGGGGATTGCTCTGAAAATTGTTATTTACAATGAGTAATTACTCTAGTTTCTATGTATTCAAAGCCAAAATTACCAGTGAACGTTTCCTCTTGCGGACTCCACGAGTCTACCTCCTCTTCATCGTATTCTGAAAAATATGCCATTTTCAGTCTGTGCAAAAACCCACCTTCCGCCATGGATTCTCTCAAATGAGACAGCTGTTCATCATACCATTTCTCGAGTGTCTCGTCCCGTGGCATTTCCTGAACCTCCTTGATCTCGAAACTCTCACTTCTTTCATTTACAGTCGCTCCCTTCCATTCTTCATCCTCTTTTGGCGACCATCTGTCGAGAATTCTTGAATCGAGTTCTTCCGAAGTGTCAGGCTCGCTTTCTTCTTCTGATGGTCTTTCCATTTCTTCGACTTCTTCTGGTACAATATCTTCTAACTGATCTTGTTCATGGTCATATTGAAGGAGATCTGCGTCTTCTACCCATGGCTTATCGAATCCTTCTAATCTTCTATCATCGAAATTTTCTGAGCCATATTCATCGCCTTGGAACTCATTTTCTTCGTAAGCCTCGTAAGTTCCAGAAGCCACGGCCTCGACTCTTCGAATGTGTTCCATCTCTTCCATCGTCAACGATTGTTCTAATTCACCGTACCTTGGGCCAAGTGAATCCGCCGTTTCTAGAATAGGCGTGGACTCATCTTGGAGAATCGGCACCACCAAATCCTCGTCTGATACTTGCAATTCGACTACTCGTGCATTGTCTTCCAAAAACTCTCCCTGGGCATCCATATTTGCCATAGCTTCTATTCTTCTAATATGTTCTAATTCCTCGGCTGTCAATCCTTCTTCACTCTTGACTGGTGTAGGTATAAACACCTGAGGCGATTGGTTATAGCTATCGAAAGGACCTCCAAAGTCTTCTGCCATGGAGGTGATTCTCCTGATGTGCTCCAATTCCTCAGCGGTCAATTCTCCACCCGCAGGAGCCAATGCTTCGTGTCCAAGTGTGTTTCTGTCGAAAGTTTGCTGAGGTTGAACGTCATACGAATTAAGTTTATCTGCCATTGCTGTTACTTTTCTAATGTGTTCCAACTCTTCTTCTGTCAAGTCTCCATGACCTGATTCCACTTTCGACGTGATTCCCTCGTTTGATGCCGCATAGAATTCAACTGGTTCTTGGGCTATATGTGTAGAGTCGAAGCTCTCTGCCATAGCTGTCACCCTTCTTATGTGCTCCAATTCCTCTTCTGTTAAATCAATAGCAACTTCTTTTGTGTTAAACGACGGTTGTCTATCCTCTTCTTCTTGTAGCATGCCTGCATCTTGCATAGAATATTCAGAAGACCCAGAATCTGTCATCACATTAGATCTAACCACGCGGTCCATCTCCTCAAGTGGGGATTGATTCTCAGCATACTCGTTTACAACCGTTGTGTTTTCATTTTCGAAATTCGCCATTTCCTCAATTCTTCGAATGTGCTCCAATTCTTCGACAGTTAACTCAACTTCGGATGAGTGGTTTACAGCCTGACTAACTTCCCCGAATGCAGAGAAGTTATTATCGGAAGCCACTTCATGGCTAAATCTACCATCTCCTTTCGAGACTGCTTCGGATTTCGGTTGGTCTGGTGATGCGTGTCTGACGTAGTCTTGTTCGGCCATTGCTGTCACTCGTCGGATATGCTCCAATTCTTCCTCTGTCAACTCCGGCGGTTGTGAAACAATGTTTGCTTCATGGACAGATGGTCTGTGTTGTGATTGTGTTATTTCCCTTTCGGCCATCTCCGTAATCTTTCTGATGTGCTCCAGTTCCTCGTCAGTCAGCGTTGGAGTCTCCAAAGGAGCAGTTATTGCAGGTTGTGTCATGGTAGAAGGTGACACTTTATCAAGGAAGTCTTCCTCAGCCAGAGCGGCAATCCGAGCGATATGGTCCATCTCTTCCGCTGTCAACTCTTCCTCTCTCTTCTTTTTTTGGGTTACAGATGCCTGACTCCAACTTGCCGAAGTCGATTCAAAATTGTTCCGTCTTCTCATAGTAAAGCTTTCTTCAGACTCCATGTCAGCTAGTTCCGTAATTCTTCTGATGTGTTCCCTTTCCACTTCAGTCAGTTCACCAGCCGCTTGTTTGGAGATGCCGGCCTTGGTTGTCCACACTTGTGTGCTACTTGCATCGCTATCGGCCATAGCCGCAATTCGCTGAATATGCTCGATCTCTTCAGCTGATAGCTCTTTTTCAACGTGCACATTCTGTGGAGGTTGAGCATCTTCCGCTGCCATGGCTGCTACCCGTCGAATGTGATCCATTTCTACATCGGTTAATGTAGGAGGAACTTTAGACGATATCGTTCCTGTGACGGTTGATGAATCGTTTGGTGTAACTCTTCTTTGGGATTCTGTTTTTCTAAAGTCTTCAAAACTGGCTGTTTCCTGCTCTGCCATGGATGCTATCTTTTTTATGTGTTCCAATTCCTCATCTGTCAGACCAAGAGGTTCCATGGAATCCTTTTTGCTTTCTTCTTCTTTTCTCAACTCCTCCTCAACTTTTCTGTCGAAAGGATTGAATCTCTTTGCAAATGAAGTGACAGTCGTAGTGTCCTTGACTACTCTCAGTGGTTCTTGTACAGTCAATGTTCTTCTGTCACCACTGCTGATGTTCTCCTGGGCTGCCATAGCCGTGATTCTTTCAATGTGCTCTAATTCCTCCTTGGTAATACTTTGCTGTTTCTGCAAGGGTTTCTTTTCTTCTGCAAGCATTTGAGATTTGGGTAACCCCAACTCTTTGTCAGCCATAGCAGTCACATTTCTAATGTGCTCCAATTCCTCCTGCGTCAGTCCACCCTCACTTCCCTGTGTTGTTTTTCTCGAAACAGCTTCCTTTAGGTGCTCTCCAGGTAGGAAGTGGTCTGCAAGGCGTTGGATCCTAGCCAGATGATCAAGGTCTTCTCCCGGAGATCCGACGACAGCTTTCGCTTCTTTTGCAATGACGGTCGTCACATTCTTAACTGACTCTTTCGCTTTTCCAAAGAACGATTTCAGAGCAGTGGCGGGAGGTGTTGAAAGAGAAATGGGAACTGAGCCAATCATTTCTGGCGGTTGTTGCACTTCAACAATCTTTGCTGCTTCTCCCAGAAGGTCTTTAGTTTCTCTTGCACTTTCAATCACAATTGCCGTTTCTGGTGCCAGAGTCGTAGTTGATTCCTCTTTCTCAGACGCTATCTGTCGTTGTTTGTGTAACTCCACTCTGCGCATAGCATCATTCACCATGGACTCCTCCTGGATTCTTCGGGGGAAGTCGGGGGAGGCGGTTCTACTCAGCTTCTGAGCACGCATTGTGAACGGACTATTTGCTCGTTCCAGTACGCTTTGAATGTGATCCCTTTCGGCATCCGAGATGTTATCCAGTTCAGGTAAAACTTGAAGAGCAGACGATGGTCTGAAAAATAATATACTTGCTGAAAGCTTCTTTTCTTCTTTTAATTGTATATG
>LNBV01010016.1:0-10137 GCA_001513535.1 Oscheius sp. TEL-2014 | reverse complement strand
GAGACAGAGACACAGAGAAACAGAGACAGACACAGATACACGTAGACTGAGAGACAGAGGTACAAAGAGACAGATAGGCAAAGAGACAGAAAGAAAATGAATAACTTACTACCATTCGCTGGACTCTGACTGTGGCCGAGGACTTCCAATCTCCAGCTTCTTAGAAGTCGGAGCATGCGATCCTTCAATGTTTTCCGTTGCGGCTGTAGAGACCGTTCGGCAGCGATTTCCTCCTTGCCTAGAAGTAAGCGTTCCCCTGGCGGACCAAGGGGTGCAAAAACTGAAAAGTGCGCGACAGTGCAGTGCACCTCACTTAGTGTTATAGCTTCGGTCACGGAAGGACGCGTTTCTTGAACGCGGAATCAGCCAGTCGGACAACGTCGGCGTCCTGCTAAAGCCAAACATGCGCTTAAGTTCAAACAATCTAGCATCTACTCTAGCAAGAAGCCACTATCACCAACCTTCTGCGGCATTCGGCCACTGCGTTTTCTTTGCAGTAACCATGCACGGCCAAACCACAGTCTTTACACTTCCATCCTTGCCTTATCAGGCCCCAGAGCTAAAAAATGTAATTAAGGACTATCTTTTAGAGTAACTAACTAATTTTCCACAGTGACTGCACGAAGTTGGTGTGAGGAAAGTTGTCTCATGGAAGTCGTGTTTGAATCCCATTCGAAAAGCTACCATGTCATTGTTTGCTTTCACAAAGTAGGTAGTGAGCTCTTCTTTGGAGATTTGTCCATCCCTAAAATTTAAACTCGAGTTTTAAAGAATGTTCGATTTTAAACCTGTCCAAGTCAATATTTGAAAAAGGATCAATAAATGGAAAATTTCCAGAAATCTGCCTGAACTCCGATTTACTTATATACCCATCGCGATCATGGTCATAGTGCTTGAAGACCTAAAAGGCCAATTTTGATGTTGTGAAGGGGTAACTTGCCGCTTCAACCATAGCCGAGACGTGAGTTTTGACAGTTTCTGGGTCTGGAACAGAAGAAACGCCTGAAGCCCATTCTGCGAAGACAACTGGCCGAGAAGGAGATTCAAACTAAGATCCGAATTAAAGAATTCGAAACTTCCCCTACCCCGATAAACGTTCTTGGCTCTCTCCGAAGTGACAGCTCGTAAATGTCATCCTCGTTGTACCTAATGTCCAGTGACACCCTGAGCGTGTTTACGAGATCCACGTTGGCATCTGGTAATTTGAGTGGCCGGTGGTGGTAGACCAGGAATTGAGAGAGAATGCTGGCTAGTTTGCAAAGTCTGAAACCAGATTTTATTAAAAATAAGAGTGAACGTAACTCACTGTCTTACTGTAAGGGAACCCGTCTTATCGAAATTTGACACGCAGTTTAAGGCAACAAGGTCTTTCAAATGAACACCCCTGAAATAGAAGAGTTGGAATCATATAAATTATCTTTGGTACAATAAGCTCTGTCGTTCAATTAACTCGGTCAAAGAGACTGAGACACTCTAGAGATTCTAGCAATTACCAGACGTTCTGGGGTTTTTGTGTTTCTAATTCTGATCCTGAGTGCTTTGAAAACTAAGGTTAACCAACTAGTCTCTTTTCCATAAGCACATTTTATCTATCTTCAAAATCCTGCCGCTATTTCTTAAACTTTAGTCTCGACTCCTGACATATAAGGATCTTTGCGTTTAGAATTTCAAATGCATGTATACTTCCTCCTGTAGACACGCAAACACGCAATATCAAACTATATTCTTCTTGTTTTGCATACTGCTCAGCAGGCCATATTATTTACTTTATACTTTTCAACAATCCGCAAACATTTTGTTAGGAACGAAAAGAAACAATTGCAAGCATTTGGTTATCGAACTCAGTCTATAATAATGTTTCTACGTTCATAGCTTCGGACATTGTCATAACTTACACAATTGGCATCTTGAAGTTATGGTTAGTTGCAGCCAGAGCTCTCCTATACTCCCCGAAGTTGTTATCAATCGACAGCAAACTGGACAGTCTGCTGAGTGTTGCTCTTGTTTCAGACGACAGAAGAGCCATGGTTTTGGACAACCTTGAGATGTTGCTGTGTGAGATGCCGCCAACAACCGCCATAAGGGTATTGAAGTTGTTCAACCCCACCATGTGCTGAAAACGAATAAGTTTTTGAATTCCATTCAAACATACATGAGCGACATTGACGAACTTTGTTAAGATATCCGCCCTCTCTTTGGGAGTCATCTTAGTAAGGATCATGCATTGCACCCAATTGGTCAAATTCTAAAATGATTTTCATAGAGGTTGTTGTCTTTCTTACGTTGAAGACAGATATCGACCTCTCCAGATGAGGTGCTCCAGTGAGATTTCCATTTTTAACGTACTTTTTAAGCTCGCAAATCTGAATTCGCCAAAGTTGCTTTGAACTTTTGTTTGCTTACTGAAATCCTGCTAAGCATTTTAAAGTCAATGTGACTTAAAGAAGTGCAAATGTCTTCAGGATTCCACTGATCGAAGGAAAGTGAAATCTGCCTTGCCACTGGTTGCCTCACTGACACCGTTCGAAGCCACGCGTAGGAGGGTCTGCAACAAATGTTTCGCAGGTGACAATTGAATATTCTAACAGGTCGCTGACGTCGAGTCTCGAACTGATGTCTTCTGGAACGCCATCTGCCATGGATTTCAACCTGACAAGTAATTCATGGACTGAAGGATTAGTTTTCTCTACCTGACAACGAGGGAACAAAGTTGGGGTTGACCATCAAAGTGCATGGGAAATAGCTCAATCCAAGCCCCCACTGCCATGCACACCCGTATCCGTGTCGTTTCGTCTGCACTTTCCTGCAATTGCGCTAACAGTCAATTGCTTACAAATTACTCTCATTTTCGTGCCCATTTAATCGCTCAATTGTGGCAATGAATGGCGGCTCTTGATTAAATGGGGTGAAAAATACCACGCGAAAAGGTATGGCTCTTGTATTCTCAATTTAAGCAAGGTTAAAAGTTGAATCGATTATAAAAGTGTTTCTCATTTCTTTTGCGCAGAATGAAAGGGACACAATTCCTTTGGGGGTTCTTGGGAGATTCTGGTACGATTTGAATTGTTAGTGCATAGTTTCAGTGTTGCGATTTATTTCAACTGGGTCAAAAAATTCCATTCCAAGCAAAGATCTGTGGTACCAGATTGATAATGGGTGGTTGGGATGATGCTTTTTTTGCACTTAGAAGTTTTTGGAGGCCAAGGCAATGAATTCGACAATTATGAAAACCCCCGAAACTTTCCAATACCATAAATGCCTTATGAGACAGCTGAACTGTAGTAGAATCGCGAAAGAGATTTTGAGAAAAGAGGCAGAATTTCTTTTTTGCGTTTTGTTAGCGCTTACCAGATACAAAAATCAAGGTTTGTTACCATCATCTTCCCAAAATCTCTCAGACATTCTTGTTGTTCGCTGCGAAATTTTAGATAATGTTCAGTAGCTGCGAAGCATCTCGCCAAAATAGGACCAAGTAAAGTTACGTTATTTTGTAAGCAGTTTTTCAAAGATTCTAACGTTCTTCATTCTTTGAAAAGTACTTAAGTCCAAAGAGAGTTTTCATTTTTATTTTGTTCTCAATGTTACAACCCAAAGCAATCACACTATTGTTAAAGATACTTGTTAGTTATGTGAGGCCTACGACAGCATCCACATATTTATGAGACCGTAGAAATTCTCTTAGGAACTCTAAACACCAAGAAAATCAAAGTATCTTTCGCGAACCTGAGTACCACCAAAATCTTTAAGGAACGCTGGTTTTTTTCATTATAACCTATGATTACGACGGACATTCTCGAATACAAATCATTTTGTATAGACGCGAAGTGTTTACCTTTAGTAGGTTGAAATCATTTGCGTTACCCCAACTAACACTAAAATCAATCAAAGTTTCCTTTTGTACCCTTGAACAACAAAGTACCCTTCTTTTAACAAAGTCTGCATTTTTCGCCGTTAACCTTATTTGTTGCCTAATTGCGAGTAAAACACGCTGAAGCGGTGTGGTCGCTCTGCGTGTCCATATAATCCACTCGAGCGGCCGAATGAACCCCGCAAAGCTCAGAAATAATCCCCGGTTTTCCGCGAATGAATCCTTGCAGGCAAATGAACCCCTCTAGGGGCACAAATAGACTAATATTAAAAGCCAGAGCAATTATCCGATATTGCAATTAGGCGGCATTCTTAAGCGATGCTTATCCGAAAACAGCGCTTACCTGGAACATGGCAACGAAATGGGCGAGTAGCTGTGTACTGTCGAATAGCCACTGATGAGCCGCAAAGAGAGAGGCAGCAATCTCGGGACATTCGTCGGAGGATTGGTCTGAAAAAACTTCTTGACATGAAAGTTTTGTAATTGAAAAATTCTCTATCGTGTAAATTAACATTTTAATTGAAAAATTCATTGCTATTCGAAAAGGTATTTGGAAGAAACTATGAACGTTAACTAGAACAAGGCAAAACCTTTTCATTAAGAGCTGAGATTCTTTAAATCAACTTATATTTAAGATCTGAAACCTTTTACTCATGGTAGAATTATGCCCATCACTGTTTTCCAAAACTAATGGGAGTTCGCCAAATTTTTATGACAAGGTACCTTGATTGATGAAAGTTCATTCATTGAACATGAAAACAAACCCACGCATGGTTTGATTTCTACGAATCGTATTTTCATAAACCTTTGAAAACCAAAACAAACATAATTTTCAAAACGGTGTTTGAAAAACACGCTGAACATAATGTGCGAAATCTATAATTCAACCATAACTGGCTCAAAACAAGATGCGAGTAAACAATTTGTCTTCCTTTCTGAGTCACAAGAAGATTCAGAGAATGAAAGCAGGCATGAATGCTATAATTTTTAGTTATAAAGTTTAGCTCGGGCGGAACACGTATATTTTGGCAGTTGGACGAATTTGGCAATGAAAATCATTCTAGGATTATCTAAGTTTGCATTTTGTATCGATATATTAACTATAAATACATACTTTGTTGACAATTAGTTGTTCAACACTTTCCGCCAAACTGGAACTCCCCTCTCTGGTTGTTGATGTGCGGTTGAATTCGCCATACGAGGGTTTCGTTGCACACGAATAATAGAAACCGACCTTGCTTGGCGGTAAATGACCACGAAAGTTTGCGCTCTAACGGGGGCAATGTTCACAATTATGACATATTCTTTGTGAAGGCATTCGTTTTTGAAATTCAAAAGATTCCCTACAAAGATGAATTGATTAGCTCTCAGATTCCCCATATTCACGTCGTCCGCTGCTTTTATGATAGATCGGAATTCCCATTTGCGCTAGTGAACTGCCAAAAACGATTCAGCGGTGCATTTGCAACCGGGAAGCGCATATTCGAAACAATAGAATCGCTGCCAAACAAATAGACGTGTATGTTCATTTTAGTGTGTACCCAGATCAGCTCTGCATTAGGCGATCATTGGTGTGTTCACACGAGAGGGAATTTCTCACTGGCTATGGGAATCCGCATTCACTCTCAGCCACTCATTCCCTGCGAAGGGCAAGCCTCGCAATAGCACTTTCTTCCTGCGGTGGGCTGTGATCCGGAAATTAAGAGACCGCTCATTGCTAATGTTGCCTCCCCTCCCACAACAAACGGCACTCACCGAACGCGTCGACGACTGCCCGCACCAGCTGCTGAGGGCGCAGAGAGCGCTCCTCGCCGGGAGCCGACTGCTGGTGCATTCAGTGACACAGTTAACGGCTCTGGTATTGTAGATGACCGGAAAAGCACCACGTCATTCTGGTCCTCCAGGCTGGAATCGATGCGTGGCTGGTCGTCCGAGAAGCGCGCGGGATCGATGGCGAGCCACGCCCACATTTGGCACCACACGAAAGCTCGACGGTCGGACTACGGTGTGTTACAAAATATACAGTACCCCGATGAGTCAGCAAAGCAAGCAAAGTTAGGCCAGGCGCGGAATGCAGTTCAAGAGGCGCTGACAGGGCGAGGAAACGAGTTTCCGGGCGCATTATGCAAAGTGTTCACATCAACAGCGTCTGACTACCTGAAAGATATTCCCGATAATTGGCCTTTAACAAAACTTAACATCTATCAATTGTATTCTATGAGCAATTAAAAGAAAACAACACACATAGGCTATATTAAGAGACCTCACAATTGCGAAGCCCGATCTGGCTTTAAAAAGTTGATAGAGGATTTGTGAAACCGAGACTAGTATGAACACAACATAAAGATATGAGCTAGAGGGAGAATGCTGGGCTTCCAAAATCCTACTTAACACATTGACTTCGGTGCATTAAAGCAACATGTAAAGTTTTCAAAAGCACCTTTGAGGCTGAAACTGAAGGAGAGAAACCAGTTGAAGTACGAGACGGCATTAGGGGCAGCTTCGGGCTATATACAAATATACAGAGACAATTAAGAGATAAGGGGTCTAGGGAGAATACAAGAAATCAACTCCTGAACCAGGTCATTAACCTTTTGCTGGCTGATAATGGTTCTTCGCTTCCACGAACAAAGTTTCCTGGTCTCTCCAGAGTCAACGACTTCATACGTTCTTCATCTTCGATTCTGAAAACAACAAGTATCATCAGAAAAACAACATATGTTTTGCATCAACAATAGTAAATCAAGTCCGCAACAACCATATGTTTTGAAACAGGCCACTGTGCGAATTCGAATGAGGAACGTATTTTTAAACGCGGACCACATTTCAGAAAGTGCTTTCAAAATTTTTTTAAAAGAAACTCACTGTTCACTCTCAATAGCAAAAATCTGATGGATGAGTCGATTTTTCTTCTCAATTGCCTCCATGTATTGTTTCATCACCCGGTCTGTCTGCTCCTTTTCTTCAGTTGGTCGGAAGAACGCTGCAAAAAAAATCAATTTCGAAACATACCAACAAAAAACTCACTTTCCGAATCGCTAGTATTTTTGGTAATTTCTCCTACCTCTCCAGTAAGGCGATTGACTTCGGCGTTCACTTCACTGAAAATCACAGTTTTATATGGTAGCGAAATAAACAAACCGGATATTCTCAATAATATTATAGTAATGTTGCCTGGAGACTAACGAGCTCATTTCATTCTTGAGGTTGATGTAGGTATTTGTCAAAATTTCCCTTTCCTCTTCGTCAATAATGTTTTCTGAAAAAGGGATCGTTAAAATGGAACTTATAGTACATTACCTGTGTCTTCTAATCTCTTCTGAATAGACTGCGACGTCTCTTCATTGGTCTTCATCTGGTCGCTGATCAGAGCTAGCTCGCGGTTACAACCTTCTACGTCTTCAATATCCTTCTAAAACCAAAAGGTAACACAAAAAATCAATTTACCCACCTCCCACTGGGATCCCTTTTCTTTCCTAGCCAAAGTAGATGTACCGTTAATAGACGTCTGAGAACCGAAAGGATCCGAAATCTTAAAACAAGCCCGATTGTTATGCAAAAACATTGAACAAAAACGACTTCACAACATACATTATAGTGAGCTGCCATCTGGGAAATGCTGTCCTTCAACTCCTGCCCTCTCATACTTCCAAAGCGTTTCACACCACTAAGCGAAAACGAAGGGACGCCCACACGTTGCTGCAATACCAACACAATCACAACGGCAGTACAACAACAAAAGGTTTCAAGCATCAATATTTGAAGCATAAGTGGGCGTATAACAAAATTACCACTAATACGAGACATAAACCTACCATGAACTGTTCTCCCATGGCCTGTGTTGGTCGGCTGATCGCAGGTAGAATCGGGGTGCTGCCCTGATCTAAAAATGAACAATTATTATATGGAGTAAGAAAATATCAGCTCTAAAGCGAAGGTCACCATACATTGTTTCCTCTGAAGCACGGGTGAAGGATCTCTTTTCTTGAACGATTTTAGGGTTACGGAAGGATGAACAAGTTCTGAACACACAGACTAATCACGCAAACGACACAACACTCGGTAAATGAGTTTGCAACTAAGGCAACACCAAGCTAGCACAGTGGTTGATAAACTTACCTATTCTTCTGAGATCCGTTTGAGAGCCGGTAAGAGATGCACGGCCGGCCATGCTCCTGTCCAGGGGTGTACCTAAGTCTACGACTACAACACGAACACCGATTAGGAAGCAATTCCATGCATAAAACATAAGCCAACTTACCACTAGACGACATGTGGAATGTAGCTCCGTCAGTAACTGCTGCTTCAATTAACCGTTTTGCTTCTTGTCGTCTCCTATCATCATCCGGGGTCTGAGCAAACACTGAGTTTTCCAGAACAAAGAAATTACCGCAACAGGGACAGCAGGTGCGTTAGAGGTAGACGTATTTTCCAGCATTTGTCGAGCTCTTCTGCGTAGATCGTCGCGAACGGAGGATCTTACAGTACTCCTTGGCGTGTCGAAATCAGAAACTTTTCCAACGTCACGTTTGAAATCGGATGGCGGCAGATCGTGGAAATCCTCCTAAAGCAATTGGTTAAATAAACTACGTTCTGTAACTCACATTGACTTGGGTGTAGTCTACTGCTGTTTCAGCTTCTCTCTGCTCCTTGATACGGTTAATTTCATCAATAACTTGCTGTTCAGAGTCAGAAACTGGAATCAGCTTTGAAATCCAACTGTCGTTGTTCTGAACAGGTTGCGATGGCTCCGACACGCCACCTTCGAACATTCGTTTCATTCTGAAACAACAAATATGAAAGAGAGAAATTTAAAGTCTTACCTTTCAACAAGGGACTGGATGACTTGACTATCTGGAGTTAGAATATCGTGCACATCCGGCTTGTCAGTAATTCCCAAAGCTACAAGGGTGTCTAAGGCCTGTAGCAAAAACTTCACATAAACTGATTTATCACACAAACCTTCGTAATGTTAGCCTTCCTGCCGTTCATCGTCTCCGAAATATCCATAGTACCGTAATCTAGCAAATCGTCACGGTAGGCGTGTAAAATTGCGCACAGCGCCAGCCCGTTTCTCCACGACTTCCTAGAAAAGAACTAACACGCTTATTCAACACCAGCTTGCAAGCTCGATTAAAAAAAGAGAAGAAAAACAACTCACGAAAAATCCGTAATTTTGACACCATCGTAACCTTCTGTCACACGTTGAGCCCATGCGAGCAATTTTTCTCCCTCTCTGTGCTCAGGAGCCCGATCACGCGAAGGAGCACGCGGAGAATGGGACCTTCTGAAAAGAGTTACATGAAACCTTATTCAATTAACTAGTGTTCATTTGAACTGAGTGTGGAGTTTTAGTAACGATAAAGTATGGCTAAACATACTCCACGAGGGAAGCATAAAAAATGAACTTAAGGTAAGAAAGAAGCAGAGTGAATTGAAAATCGTCACGGTAGGCGTACCTCTACCCAAAATTATTTGGAAAAAACTTACATTGTTCTCGGAGAGGGTGACGGGTGGGAAGGAGCAGAGATGTGAACTGGAATTGGCTTGGGAACCGCAACAGGCTGGGATTTAGCGTTAACCTGAATTTAAACCAAAAAAGTAACTAAATCTTGACCAAATCCAACCTCAAAAACAGCTTCGACAGAAACTTTGTCAATGCGCCTGGGGGTTGCCGCGGCGGCATCTGTCTGATCTTCGCTGGGAACACGCCAAGGGGGACGTACATCTGAAAACCGGATTAATAAATATGGTTAATAAAACAAACGTGATGTCGACTGTTGCTGATGCACAGGTACAGCCGGCTTAACATCAGGAGCTCCCTCCTTTTCCAAATTATTATTCCATTGTTCTATCGAAGCAGCGACAGTTGTAATTTCACCCGCAACGGCTGTAACATTCCAAATTAGCGCAGCTTTCCATCACATTACCTTTGGGCGGGGTCGTTTCTTTAGTCTCGCTAAAACTGTAAACACTTTGTTCACGCGAGACTTTGCCTGCTATGGACGCGGATGAAGCAATACTAATCTCATCGGGTCTAAAATTACCAAAATGACAAAAATAGATTTAAAAAACATACGCAAGTTCCCGAATCGGTTGAGAGCTGAGCAGAAAGACGATTGAGCCTTGATTGAGTGAGGGAACAAGAGGTCTGAGCTTGAGCTTCAGTTGAGAGCGTTGATCAGGAGTATCAAGGACGAAAAGGCGCATATTCAAAGAAACAGCAGCGATCGGGCGACGACGATCCTTCTGAGAAATCTCCTCGACAA
>LNBV01010012.1:0-16203 GCA_001513535.1 Oscheius sp. TEL-2014 | reverse complement strand
GGTAACTCGATAAAAAGTAGTGATTTAATAACTTTAAGACTTGAAATTTTTAAACAAATCATATGTATCAAAAGTTAAAATGGTAAAATTTATCAAAAGTTAAGATAGGCCAAGGTCGTGATAAAAAAGCATCTGCAACACCATCCCAAAAGCTACGTGAATTTATGTTTACGTGAATTTCAAATTTCAGACCAAACATTTCGAGTGAGAAAATAATTTATCTTTCGGACGCGTGAATCTTTTATAATTGTCACCAAACACATATAACGCAAAGCCACCGAACTTTACTTTCGAAAAAAGAATATTCTATTAATCTAGAAAGTTCTTACATAAATTTATAAAATTCTTACATAAATTTATAAAATGCTAATAGAATCAAAGCTACTTTAAATGTCCGAAATGTGAAACTCTCAACTAAACAATAACACCACGCAGTGACTTTGGGGGAATCGATGTACTAAAAACAAACAGAATAATAGCCCTTCAATTAAGGATATATTCAGTTTACCTAGGCTTTGGTGGTATTTCTTATGAGATGAACATTGTGAAACGAATGGGAGTGCACTTGTTCAATTAGAACGTTATAGCTCACATAAAACGAGTGGATGAGACTCGGTCATTGCAGCAGAGCAATAAACCGGAACGCACTGAATGGCCACAGTTTTTTTCTTCCAAATGGATTAGGAAGAACATCGTTTGCAGTGCATGCACGAATCAGTTTTCGTAACCTGAAATAGAATACGGAGTAAAGGATAGAGAGATTATCCCTCACCCTCATTTACTGCAAGGATTCCCACACGTACTACTCGCTCGAGAAAAAAGTTTACAATCTCTGTTATGCTTGAAAAAAAATTTCACTCCGTCTAAATTATCTATTAATAAAGTAATTAGTTTATATTCTTGGCTAGGGGAATCAGATAAGATAGACGGTACGTCAAGAGTAAAATGTTTATGTTTACTGCCAACGGCATCTTAGATTCACACAAACATTATAACGTTTCTCATTAGAGATTCCGATTGAGCCCACTTTCACAAGCAAGAAAAGGAATAAAAAGTGAATATCGGGAAATAAAACCACCTTATTTTTCGTGTAATTTAACTTCATTCAAGTTTGTCCTTTCGAAAACCCAGTTTTCTTTATTGATGAATTGTGCTGATTACTTGTATGATATGAATCCTTTGGCTATGAAAAAAATGGTGAAGGGAGATTTCTAGCGTTTTTTTTAACAACATTGAGATAAGGAAAGAAAAGTAGAGGGCATTTTTGGCGTTACACCAAACATTTTCGAAGCTTTTTAGTTTTTAAACAAAGAAATAGTTTGTATTGCATTTAATAGGCAAAAATAGAGACTGCTTTTATAAAAGTAAATTTACTTTCTTCAAACTTTGAATGTGTCCTTTTCCAACAACTGTTTAAGTATTGATCAAAAGTATATGCCCTTTGGGCAACCATAGAATATACATTATTAAAAGAAGATTTTAATATTGAAAAACTTGTTCTGAGGCTCAAGCGAGTGCATAGCACTAGAAGTGCAACGTACTTTGCTACAGATTTGGCGTAGCTGTTTGTTTTATCAAAGAACATAGCTGAAAATAGAAAGAGCTGGATAATCTGCGGGATCGCTTAGGTAATGCAAGATTTCGCGCAAAGATTATCAGTGAAAGATAGACCAATCCGGCATACGTGTTCTCATTGAATTGGTGTGAGGATCAAAGGAATTAGGCGAATCCGCCTTCAGATGAAGATAAGTCACCGCACATTTGATGTGCGCGAGTTTCCTTCCGACGACTAATGACTGAATACGACCACATAAGTCAGCATCGTGCGTGCAAGCGACGTATTCACGAGCAATTAGTCAATGATTGACATGAAAAAAAGAACTTGCGTGGTAGTATCGGCACACCTTCTAGAAGACGATTTTCAGTAAGCTTTTGTAAAATTGCGTGAAACTTTTTTTACCTTGTCCCTTGGATAATCTTTTGGTTAGCGTGTTTCGAAGAGACAAATTGGTTTCATAGAGCAAATACATATGCCAAAACGTAGACTGAAGCCGGCGTTTGTTGTGTTCCTTGCACCTGGCTTCCTGTTTCTCAAACAAAACGTTCTGGCAAACACAAACACAATTAATTCATGGTTGTGACAAGATTACAATACTGATAACAGCTTTCACTAGATCCAATTGACACAATTTCTCAGTTAAGTTTACATTCTTGATGGACTTATTTAAATAGATTTGTATTAGTACTGAGAACATTTTACCGGGATTAAGACTCGAATTCAAAAGAAAACATCTGGGTTCTAGGAATTAAAAAGTTGATTTTGAATTCGTACACGTAATTAGGTTGAAACAATAAACTAATTCTAGCGAGCAGGCGAATTTGCGTCTCGTGAACACAATGATTACTAAACAACGCGTGACCATAAACAAAGTTCCTGGTGTTTCTTTTTAATTCTAAGAAGCAAGTAAGTAAGTTTTGATAAATTTTATACGTGTAGCTAAAACACATGTATTCTGCTTGTGTTCCCCATACAGTAACCTATCCATACCTGTTCTGTGAAGAGAAGTCTTCTGAAGTAGCTACAGGTGACGCCAGCTGCTTGAGAGCTTCGACTGATGCTGTGCCTCAGAGGAAATGGCCATCTCCGCTGGCAATCGCTGCTTTCTGCGAATTCATCCGGGCTTCCTGACGATATTGCGGAAGCCAGAACACCGAGGGATAATCTCTGTTTTCTTGAGATATCTCAGAAAGATTGTAATTTAGAATATGGCTACTTGAGACTGACGGCTTTATTGAAAATAAAGCTACGGTAGTTTAATGACTGACCAACCTCCATCTTTTATGGCAGGCTTAACAAAAGATGAAGATGATGGCTATAGGAGAAAGAATCTTTGCAGCCAGTGCATAATTCATGGCATATTTCTCAGAAATCTTCATTTCGATAAGACTCGCCTGGGAATGCGCTTGTTTACCGCTATCTTACTCAAAGTTCATTTGCATATTGGGCTAGTTGTAAATAAGAAAAGTTGTCTCTTTGCTCTGACGTAGACCAACTTCCGGACTACTTTGTGTTAGATTACAAGGGATTGGTCAAAAGCACTTATAAGAATATGAACTTATGGATTAAACATAAAACCAAAATAGTTTAAATGCTACAAAAAAACAAGAATTATTGCGTTTTTTCTGGGAAACATGACAGCAAAACGTACTAAACTCAATTTTTTAATGTTATCGCTGACTTAGAGGAAAGTTTATTGTAGCAAACATAACTTAAGCAACTCTGGTGTGTTACCAAGCGAAAATATTTGTCTGTCCTCAAGTTCGGTCAATCGTAAAGGTCTTCAGAAGAGATTTTGTCTTAAGAAGTTCCAGAAAAACGCTTCGTCAGAAATTTATGCAGAGTTTCAAGAATTACCAAGTCGGTGTTAGTTCACATGTCCCTTACATGTTATAATTGAATTCTGACGTAAGTGAAAAACAATATTACGTGAACAAAGCATTTAAAAACAAGAACCAAAAACTTCCAGTACTTCTGATTTTTTAGTAAAATTAAATATTAGGACTTACTATGTGTTTCAGTGATAACTTTGTATAAAAAAGAATGTTCGAACTTGCTTCTTGGCTTCAATTATCACTACGAGTTCCTTCAACCGATTCCCAAAAAGCATTAGCTTTTTTACCCAACTCCCGGTAGATCGAAAGGCACGTGAACAGATCCATTTGAGATTAACGTGAAGTCATTAGGTGTTCTTAGTCCTAAACATCAAACATTAAAACTTAAAAGACGAAAAGCAGAATGATTTCTATACAACATTTTTCGTTAATACATGCATAATATTTCTGACTATCTTTACTGAAGAAAAAAACTGAAAAATCTTAATTCTCGTGCTCGTTTTTAACGGGCAATTTGGTTTCCGGGGACATTTCGATGTTTGCATTACATAAAATTTGAAACGCTTTATGAGAACAAGCAAAACTTTTTCAAGTTAACGGTTCGAAACATTCTGTACTTTTTCAATGGCAGAACGCCTATTTTCAAGAATTCGGAGCGCCAAAGCTCATAAACCACTGAATTTCGAATGTAGTTCGATTATAAAGGTCCACTTAAGCATTGTTGAAAGTAAACTAAAGATATCAAAAACGAAACAAATTGATTTAACTTAGACATTCTTTCTGATTGTGGAGGCGAAACAAACGAAAGTTTATGTGGCAAGCAACTTGTACAAACAAGTCAGTAATTTTGGGAGCAAAAGCAAGGCTAAATGAACAACAACATTGTTTCTGTCTAAAATAAGAGAGAAAAGTACCACTTTCAGGCATCAGCAGAACGACAAACGCCTGACAAACAGGCAATTGTGGTGGGATCCTATTGGGTAACAATGCAAACCCGAGACGAAGGTGCGTCTAATGGTATTAGTCGGTCGAAGTGAGCATTTTTTATTAAACTTGCAAAAGGAAATTTGCGAAGCAACTGCTACTGAGAACCCAACGAATTATGAGCTATTCATTGCAAACATTTCTTGTGGAAACACAAAAACAACTTAGCAGCTAGATACCGCTAGATGCAGCTTGAGAGTTAATGTCTTCGTATCCTGGACGAGGACTCCCGGAAAAACAATACATACGGTAATAAAATTTCGGACAGCAAATTGAATATTCGTGTCGTTTCCAGGGCGATAAATGGGGTTAGAAGACAAGCGTCGTTTAATTGATGAAGCGGCAAACAGCCTGGAAAAGGCTTTCCTAATTACCCTAAACTACACACTAAAAAAGAAATCAAAAAAGGAAATTAATTTCTGTGAGGTCTTTTGTAACGTTTTTGAGTTGTTTTATTATGAATACAGCTAGAATGTTAAAAACATTTAGATGTTGTTAATTTTTTAATGTTTTTGGTTTGTGGAATATGCTTTTGGTGACGTCGCAATCGAATATTTGAAAAATTCCACGAACCTGTGAAACACAAACGGAGGTGAAATGGGATAAAGGCGTAATACACCAAATACGCTATGAGTGGAAATTTTAAAACTTTGAAAAGTACACTGTTTCTGCAAACTCCAACGGAAATCTTGTTTTTGTTGAACTTGGGGGAGTCAATCCATTGTTCACATGAAAACAGTTCTTGTCTGAACGATGAATAAACAGCAGAGTTAACTGAGCTTTGAGGACATCAGGGAAGTAATTTAGTGAGAAGGGCAAAGCTGGCTTTCCCGTGTCCTTTCCACCTCACACCGAATGGAAAATCCGGCCAGAAAACAGGCTATTCATTGAGTATGACAAAAATCTATTCATGTGTGCTGCTAAATCAATTGAAGTGAAACGATGTTCTCATCAAAGGTAACTGATTAAAGGAATGGGAAAACTGAGAAAAATGTGAGAAAACTGCAACTTTCGCTATGCGTTAGAATAGTGAAGAGTCTTTGCTTTTCGTCTTATAGTTAATTTGTTTATGTTTTCATGTCTAATTCGTGTGTGTTTTAAGGATGTCTTAAAGAAACTTGTGATAGATGTTAGTGTGTATCCCTGGTCGGATGGTGAAACGTCACAAATACAAAACCGAAGCATTCCACGTAACCACAAGTGCACTAAACCGAAAAAGTATAGATCAAGGGAGTTGAATCGGTTTCCGAGTGGTCTTGTGACCAAATTAATCATTCAAGAAGCCTCCCAATTCGTCTTTGCTCATGAAAAGCACTAAAACATGAAGATCATCAAAATTAATGCAAACCTTGAGTGCGAAAGTTCGACAAGTGTACCCCAATCGAGGATTTGCGTTTGTGGGAACGGTTGCCATATCAGCAGGGAGTGGGAATCGAGTATGCCGGATTCTGCAGCGGTCGGACATGATCTATTCATTAGTAGGCGATGGCTGGGCGCATTCACCGCGCAGTCCCCCAAGAGGTCAACCGGACACAAACGCAATTAGGCACCGCTTACTTCAAGCTTAGAAAAACACTGAGGCCATCAACCAAACGTCGTCTGGGGGAATTTCCGGCCAAAGCCTTTTGGCTACGAAACTAATTAGGTTAAACGCAATCAAGTGTCTTTGGAAAAGGAAAGTTCAGCGATAGAAGGAAATGTCATGAAGAAGTGAAAAAGCATTGAAACACTTCCGGAGTAAAGAACAAATTATATTTTGTTTGGAAAGGAAGAATTGAGGAAGTACACATCAAAGTTGATTAGGAAAGAGTGTTGTCTCGTTTGAAAGGGCGTGAAAACTTTCGTCTCGAAAAGAACTTCAATTCAAAGCAAAAGAGCTTTTCTGAGAAACTGAAATATGAATATTACAGAAAGCATTGATAAGTATTGTTAGAAAACATTGCAGAAAACGCTGTGTTTGAGGTAGTCGATTTCCGAGAAATCAGGAAAGATCTCATTTGCACCTTTGGCCGGATGCGGTCGGAAATGAATTGACGCGTTAATGAAGCTCCACACAGTGGTGAAAGGACACTAGAACCTCCCAGACATAGAATATTACCAGCTTATTCATGCGCGAGGAATCCTCAATGATGGATTCCTGGAAAATCAGATTATTCAAGGTCCAGGCCCTTCCGGGTAGTAAACATTGGTTTTTTTGCGGTCAGATCCACAATTTGAAAAAAAATAGATTATTGTACAGAAAGAAGAAACTTGTAGTGAAAATGAAAACAGAAGATGTATATGTTCTCTGTATCCATGAGTGGGTGAAATAGTTATATTTGTGTAACATTATTGTTATGTTAAAGCTTCATTTTTACCCAAAACTTGAAAATTATATGAAACCACATGCCTAACTGACACTCAAACACGCACACGTATACATGAAAACAAGTTCATTTGAGACATCTTACAGCTTTGTGATCAACGAAAATGACAAATCACGAGAGAAAAGAGAAGATTTTTAACACGCCTTCTTTTTTCAATCAGTTCGGAATTGTTAAAAGATGTGTTATATTCAGTAATCAGAGTGGCTTGTTTGAAACTGTCACGATTTGTGTCAGTTTAAAGATCAGAATGCTTGAACAGGCTTAGACAGATTCTGAGGGAATAAAATTCTTAATGTAATCTACAGACAAAATGCCTTGATTTTAGCTGATTACCCACTTCAGGAAAGCTGATCCGATTCTATCCAAATGATTAAAACACATCCACAATTACATCATTGCCAAAATGTGATGTACACATTGTAATCAAACGATAATTTCTCTAAAATATGAAAACCGTTGAGACTGACGCACAAAAAGGAGAAAAGTTTGCAAGCTTAGCTTTATACTACGGCATGATTGGCAATGTCCGACACGTGAATGGCAACAAAAGGGCCAAGTCAAGCATATGATGTGAACAATTTATTCAACTGACAGACAGAAATCCGTACTTTCATTTTCTAAAGAACACGCGGGCAATTCGAAAACAGGCGATTGGATTTCCAACGTACTTGGGAAAAAAGCACATTACTAAACCTCTATAAATTCATCATCTGAAAAAGAGAATCAGGGTTTAGTAAACAGTCAGAGAAGCCCTTCAAATTTGATGTGGAGAGAAGTTGTTTATCCCTGCAATTATAAACTCAACGGCAACATTCAGCCAAAATTGGACAAAGAATTCCAGACCATTGATCCAAAAACAACGGCTTTGTTTGGGTTGGAAGAAACAACCACGTATTAGGTTACTGCGTTACAAATTCCATTTGAATGTGTATGGCAGTGGTATTCCAGTTTATGTTTCTGAGAAAGAGAATAAGGTAAGTACAAGTTAGTTAACAAAAAAGGTAGCATAAAATTTGTTGACACCAGTAATGCATAGTTTCATCCTGATCTTAAGCAAAAAGCTATAAAAAATCTTTGAAAACAGGGAAAAGAGATCTTGGCTTTATGTGTCGAACTTGTTTATTCCCATTCATCATCTGGGAAGCTGCATTCACTCAAACTTTGATAAACAATTCCACGACTTGCTACAAAAAACCTCTGTTTTTCATATAATAGCATAGTGCATTGCTAACGGCGTTAGTAAAGTTGTACATCTAATACAGAAAACCTGGCCATAATTATCATAAAGGAGTTTAATTGCTTTATTCTATTTCTTTTAAAAACAATGAAAAACAACCAACAACATGGAGCAAAACAACAATTGTAGGAAGTTTGTTTCGCAAACAAGGCGGACTTTTCGTGCCTTGCGGTAATCAGGAGTACGGGTATACAATTAGGCGAATCCGCAGTATTATCCTCATTAATGAAAAATCTTGTGTTTAACGCAGTGGGTTTTTCTCCAAGTAAAGTTTCTTTGTTATGGTTTTTACCTGCGTGGGGGCAAAATTTTTCAGCGTTTTTGAACAAATTCCAGTCTATGGTGAAAGGTGATATATAGCCTTGATTCAGAATTACTTTACTAATCAGAAACACGTGCGATTGTTCTTTAAAGCACCATTGGACAAATTCTTTCTGTTATCTATGACAGACAGTTATCGTAGAAACAAACAGCTCAATTTGAAAAAGTGTAGTGTACAAAGTAGCAACCAATAGAGGAAAAAAATTTCCGTAAAATTAGCTACGCTCAAAGACAGCAGACTGCCGGAACGGAAATCCATTGTCTCTGTTTACCCACCGAAGCATACGTTCATGGCCTATGAATTAATTTATGAAGCATAAAAACTGAAATGTTTTCTTGTTTTCGTAGAAATTGATGTTCTGCAGCAAACGCTGCAGGATCTAAATATGCATGTCGGATTCGAGTAATGCATGCTACGTAAAAAGCAAGAAAACTTGGCTGTGGGTGGTCCAGACGAGGAACACAATAGCCGATTTTTGAGCTTATCCGGAAGAGCTTAGTGGAATAAGCTTAGAAAGTGGGATAAGAGTAAATTCGGGTGCCTACGCAAAGCTAAAAACACACAGATTGATGCACTAATTTACGTAAATCAATCATAATGTATACATTTCAATGAATAACTTTAATACAACTTTCTTTTTCAAAAGATTTCATAACATCACTACGGTCACAAATCAATTAAATTTAGGCACTTTCAGTGCGGCAAATTCCAAAACACAAAGTTACACACGGTCTGCTTGAACTTTATGAAATCCACACATTTCAACTTTTTGTACAATGGTTGTATTTTCTTCTCGTTCGTTTCTCTTGGTGCAAAACTTGTATTAAGACGACCTGACTCCTTGCATGAAAAGTGCAAAAGCCAACCTTGATCTTGAACATCTAGATTTTTGTACTAAAGTACGTTTTTAACGAGAAATGTGCAGACTGAGAGAATTTTTGAGACTCGGCTAATGTCCTCGATTTGCGGTAATTTCGCCCGATTAACACGTCTGCAGCTTTCCGGACTATGTCTATGAATGGCGCGGTTTTCCGGATCACGGGGCAGAAACAAGCTGCCAATCATAGTAAAGTTATCTTGTCTAGACTTCTTTTGGCAGCTGAAGTCTAGACCATCTACTACAGAAACGTGTCTTGCGTGACTTTATGGGAGTTGTGGGATACTTTGATCTCTAAAGTCCAGCTTGAAGAAGAACTTTGACCAAAGAATGGTTTAAACATGTGTTCTTGGTGCAAGCTGCAAGGGAACGCTTATCGCGAAGAACCCCCGCAGAAGTACAAAAAGATCTGCTAAGCAGCTGGTGATGGTTCCATTTCGCTTGATGTTTCACGTCGAAATTGACAGGCTTCCGCTGCAAAGAGGGGTTTAATGGTGTGATGGCAGCTATTTACGTAAGGCTAATGTGTTGTTGTTAACCGGAAGCATGCTGCACTTTTGTTCCCAGGGATTGGCGTCAGATCGCAACGTTGCATTCTTTTTCTGATGCATCCCCGATAAAAGCGCTGAGATCAGTGGCCGTGAACAGAGACCTCTCTGTTCTTGCCCTGACCTACCGTACCACTCTTCCTAACTCTCTTAGTACTCTCTTTTACTTTTAAGGATATTGCAATTTCACGGGTTTTATGATTTTCCACTAGGGTTTACAGTTTTTTTTTTCAAATTATCCAAGGGTCAATGCTACTGGCCAAAATTTCTTTGCCATAATTGGATTCTAGCGAAAAATACAGCGCAAAGTTCTGTTGGAAAAAATCACTACGAGGTTGTTTTGGCAATGAATATACACGGCCTTTCCCTCCTAACCGTTTGAAGGAACTCCAGCTACTCCAGCACTTGGCCAAGTTGCACGTGGTACCACCACGAACAATTGCCAGAACTGGGTTTTGGTAAATCGCCAGTGCTTAGCGTGAGGACTTTTTTCTGAAAATGTCCCAATTGATGTAAAGGGCCGACGTTTGGCAAAACTCCAGTTCTATTTTTGTTAAGTGACCCAAGTTACCAATTAGAAAGACCGTGCATAGTAAAATTTGAGTGAACGTTTTATAATTTATTACCTTTCAAAGTCTGACAACTGAATGCGAATGGCAGTTAACTTAAACGTAGCCCCTAAAGTGTGTTGCAAAACAGTTTTTTCTTGCGAAGAAGACTTTTTGTATGTATTGTATTTAGTGATATTTTAAATGTGTAACCACTTTTAAAACTATTGTAAATTACTATTAAAGTACAACAAATGCCCGTGAGGTCTGGCTGTAGTTTGATTCATTGCAAAAGCTTGTTACACTAAATTCTCACTGGCCACAAAAGAAATGGCAAGCACAAATCAAAGATCATTTATACAGAACCCTTGTTTTTCTCTCTTTATTCATCTCTTTTTCTTTTCTCACTCTTTACTGATATTGTATGATTCTCTCTCACTCAACCCATACATTGAATTACACACGTTAAAACTACATTTTTACTTTCAGAAAATGCAGTATCTATATCTAGCCTCATTATTATTTCTTGGAGTTTTCTCTAACAAGAATAACATTGAATCAGCGGAGGAACATTATGATTGGACAACCAGGGTAAATGTGTACCACCTGCACAACTCAATTTCGTTTTTAGTCGGCTGTTACAAGGTCAGCGCATAATATGACCTTGTGCAGAACGTTGAGGGGCAATGAGGATTGTGAAAAATATCTGCCACTGGAAAAAGAGACACGACAGCTACCCGATCTGCATCCCAACGTTAAATATTCTATCAGGCTAGAGGAGCCACGAGGTAAAGTTTTTGCATTGTTCATTTGAAAATGTTTCATTGTTCAGAAAAGAGGCTTGGCAAGGGGTCTATGTTTGTTCCGTATCGTTGCCACATTCTGAGAAAAAATGAACAGCCCACACATGACAACGCATTCATTTTCAACGGGTAAGTCAAATTTTAAAACTTTGAAAGTGGCCTTTTTAAGGGATTCTGTAAAAGACACCGTTGGAATTCTCTTTAAACCAGGAAGTGCGGCAAGAATAGAAGTAGCTTTAACCGGAAAACTATTAAAACATTTTCGTTTAGCTTGTTCTGCAAGATCTTCTGTACATCGAAGAAGATACTCCTTACTACTGGTACAGTGGACTATTCCACATTCACTGCGATCTCATTGAATGCTGCACACGTCTCTCCCAAGACTGTACTAAGAATGATGTGAGTCACTGCTAACTTTAAAGAAATTATCAGTAGTCAGTAAAAGTATGAATTTTACAACACAATGCCAATTTTGGCACTTAAAGGGGCCGTCAGGGACCTTTTTAGATTGGAAATGAACCGTATGCAAATTGCGTCGAACCGTATGCAAATTGCGCCATTTCAACCAAAATTATTTTCCTGAACACCGCTCCAGACAACGGACCTTGGGCGAAAATGCTTGCCAAGTCTTCATTAGCATACAGTTCTGAAAAGGCCCCTGACAAGCACCTTAAGTAAACATATGCCACGGACGAAAATTTGGTCAATGTTACATTATCGGCCGATGTTGTCACACAATCGCCCACACGTGGATTGTGATTCATGTCCGATGACAACATCGGAAACAAACGAAAAAAACGCGAACGATCATCTAATTGATTGAGAAAAGATTTGTTGTTTAAAATATTTTCCACGCAATTACACAGCAGTTCAAAGCACGCTAATTGGAACAAAAAATTGTTTCCGAACAAAAACTTTCAGTCAGTTAAGTTCAAATTTCATGTTGTCCCAGATGACATTCTTTTGCATTGAAAGGTACTGAAATATTATGCAATTCCCGCAAAAAAAAAAATGGTCTTTGCTCATTTTTTTGTTTTCAGAAATGTCCCGATTTTCGACAGACGGAATTCCACTGGCAGCCGGATGTCTCCAACCTTGTTAGGGCTCAGCTCAAAGGCGAATTTCGCGTACTTCCCTGGACTGACAACACATCCGCTTTCCGTCGCGCACTTTTCCAGCGATATCGCGACAACATGAACAATCTACGAGTCAGGAACGACGGAAAACAGCAAGGACAACGCAAAAGACTTGTTTGAGACAATAATAAATCTTTACTCTCCTTAAGCAAATTCACAGAAAGGGAAAGATATCACATTAGGGGAATTTGGCGTTTTTGGCACTGGAAATCGTGCACGGGATCCCATACATTATGCTCAACAGTCTAATTATCGTCGATCACCAGTTGATAAATTGTACAGAATTGAGGAATCCAAGGAAAGATTCTTAGCGAAAGTGGGCAAAACTATTTGTCACGTATTTACATGAAATGGCACATCAAAGGGAAGAACTACTTCTGATTGATACGCTTCTTAGCAAGACTAGACGGTGTGCTAGGAGAAGAGTTCATGGGGGTGATCGAGCTGAACGAGCTTCGGCACGATTCCAGAGAAGCTACTGATCCCCTAAACCCAACTTTAACATTACAATGGAATACATTACTACAATGTATGCTAAAACTCACCGGAAATCAACGGAATCCAGCACCTCATGATAGTACATAATTTTAGACTTGGGTCCAACAATCGAGAAGTCAAAGGCTGATGTGTGCTGACCATGGATCTACAACAACAAAAAATTAGAACCCAAAAAATGTTACCTCAGGAATTCGCCACTGGAGAATGTAAGTGCCAGACTGAGAGCAGAAGTGAGAGCCCTGCATGGAATCTCCCTCTTGGAAAACAACTGGTGCCTCCTCAATGGTCAAGTCGGGACCCAAAGTGAGCGAAGGATCGGAGACAACAGCAGGGAGGGGATTACTGGACATAGCCTGTGTGACAATTTCCACAGGGTTCATCATGGAAGGAGAGTGGGGAACCGCGGTGGTTTGGATAACCTGAATGAGAAATTGTTTATTTTCGAACAACCACAAACCTTGGCAGTGTGGTACACCAGAAACTCGCACTCGTGTTTGAGAACATCAAAATCCCAGGTAAGAACGCAGCCCGTAGAAGCAACAGGAACCACAATCTCAAATGAAATGCATAATGACAAAAACAATATTTCACAAACCTCGACAGGGTACCCTCTAGAGATCGATGCAGTGTTATAAGTGGAGCTGAGCACGTCCCCGTCATCAACACTTTCCTCCACAGGCCGATACAAAGTTTTTGAAATGTGCCCGCCGTTCCCACAACTGGCCAAACAAGAACCACCTGCAATAATAAATCAACTCCACCAACCGGTTTTACATACCCAAGAAATCCGGAATGTACTTTTCATCGACAAACTTTTTGATATCCTCCTTGGCCAACTCTCCACTATTAATCATGAACTTTTTCCTAGTGTTCTCATCGATGAACGGCGAAATGAGCGTCCAAAGCACAGGGAAGACACGAGGGGCTCGCACAATCAATACCTGACCCATTGTTTCCGGGTAATGCGCCTAAATAGTAATGACCAATCACGAAAAACCCGCAAAACCTCAACGATCTCAATGATTCGCAAGAGACACTGCACACCGGGTCTCCACAAATGGCGCATGCTGAGGCCTTCCAGGTCCACCAAAAGGGTCCATGTGCTGCAAAACACGGATGTAATCAAAAGTACAAACGAAGCCAGCCACCTGATGGGAACACCGAGCAGTTTAGTGGCTTCCGCTGTTTTCAGAAGCCCCTCTTCACAAATGGAAAGAGTGAGCTTCACGATGTTCTCGACCCCACATGATCGCAAAAGTCCCTTCATGTCCAACATTCCAAGGCGGAGCAGAAACATGGGCCGTCCAACCTATATAAATGTGAAACTGATAAAGGCGACAAAATATACTACCTTATCGCTGTGGTGCCAGCAACCGGGGAAGAACTGACTCATGACAGCAGGCGGACTCCATTCCTGAACCAAAAAGTTAATAAAAGAGAATGAATGAATACAAACGTTGAGGATCCTATCAACGTTGTGCTGCTTCCTCCATAAAATGCTGTTGTGAACCATGTCCTTGGCCTTCGCCACTTCGAACTCGCGTGCACGAAGGAAACGGAGCAAATGAGCATCGTTAGGTAATTTTCCCTAGGAAAATTTAATACACATTTTTTCGACAATAAAAGGATACCTTGTGATGTGTTTGCAACCCGTACTTCAATTCGCAGAGCCTAGACTCTTCCAAGGGGCTGAGCTGTCCCAAGAATCGCCTAATGTATTCCGACTCTAGCTTCGACTCCGCTAAAAACAAAGATCAGGAAAGCAGACCAAAGAGGAAAACAAACCAATGACAAACTTAACAGATCGCCGCCGTTTTCCGGATTTATCATAACGGCGTGCTAACATGGGAGACGCATTGAAACTGTGAGAAAGACAAGCGCAGTCTGGCGCTCTCTGGTTGGTCTATGCTTCCTCGCGCAGAAAACTCTCGATTCCTCCCTGCTTCAAGCCGTCTCTTCGGCCCACTCGAAATTATCCCATGTATCCTACGGCTGCCCTTGCGCAAACACTCCCCACGCCATGCTTTTGGCGCCTCTCCCATTGCGCGAAAAAGAAAGTGCAAAGGGGATACACCCCACTATTGACCAAAAGATGACAAAAAGCTTACAATCATCGAAGCTCGACGCGTTTTTCAGCTGATGATCACCAACTCGAGGAGTTTCGTTCACAACGCTCCTGAAAGATTGCAACCTTTTCTGGCACAAATTCAAAAAAAGCAGGCTGCATAACAAAAACATCCATTAATTTTGCAGTCGATTATTTTCAATTTTCTACCAATTTCGAAGACACAATAAGCGGAAACACTGGCGGCAACAGCCGCGCTAATCCAATAGCCTCGTGACTAATGATCTCAAATGGAAAACAAGACAGAGAAAAGCGACATAAACTTTTTCATACAAAATGTTGCGCGAAATCCGGTTTATCATCAACACAAGAACAAATATACATGCGGGACAAGCCGGTGCACTGATAAACTTATCATAGTGATTTTAGAGAAATGACGGCGAAAGACCACTAAGTTAAATTCCCGAAATGACCACTTTTTGATTTAAAAATGGGGATATCACAACCACAAAAGACACATAGACCCGGGTATAACAAGCACTACAACGAAAGTACAACTAGCTGCAATACATGACTACATGGCATTTAGGCAATGGCTTCACAAGCAATTGGCACTGACTCGTCTTCCTGAGGTTCCTTAGAAATATCGATGGCGGAATCAGCTACAGAGTTGGATTCACTGTCGGAGTAGGGAGGAAGGTAGGTAACGCCGCTTTTAATCAACTCGTCGATAAAGTACTCCAGAATCTCTTTGCCCTGCAGAGGATTAGAAAAGCTACCATGCTACGTACCTTAGCCAAATTAGCTGCATACTGCTTAACTGCCAGTTTTTCCACAGCTGCCTCAAACCCGAAAAAGGATTTCACATCAAGCGAAGCACTCTGTTCAAAGCACGTCCAATCAGAGTTCTCGGGATGAACCTGAATAAACATTTAAAATTATGAAAAAACTTAAACATACGTAGTAATTGCAGTTCTCCTTCACAACGATGCGCTGAGAGAAAGAAATGTTAGAAGCTTCAATCAGGAGGGTCCTGTTCCTACGATCGAGGGAATTCTTCTGGTTAAAGTACACGTAGTCGACACCAGCAATCTAAAACAAAAGGATTCAAAGACAAAATAGCAGAACACCAACCTTTTTCACAAGATAGGGAGCATCAACATTCAGCTGACACTTCCTGTCGATGACCCACTCAGCCCCGTCAGGAGAATTGAATTCATAAACGACTTCGGACCCGACAAAAATCGGAATCTGAGGACAAGTGGGAAAACGCTTCTCATAAGCCTAAACAATATTTTAATTAGGAAATACGATGAAAACTCACAGCCATGACGATTTCAAATGGATATTTATAAATACGAACCGGTGACTGGTAGGTTTGTACCATTTTGAGCCTCCCCTTCTGAAAAACGAATAATTAGCGGCA
>LNBV01009862.1:0-14859 GCA_001513535.1 Oscheius sp. TEL-2014 | reverse complement strand
TGTGTATGTATGTATGTGTGTGTATGTGACCTAGAAAGAGAGGCAGAGATACATAAACAGAGAGTGAGGGTGTTTGAGGGAATTAGAGAAAAAAATAAAAAGAGACTTACCCATCGATTGTTGCATTTAAAACGAATTTTATGGGCATTTAGAGCCTTGCAGCTTAGAAAATATGGTCTTGACTTGACGACGTGGCCGGACTGTGGTTGATCCACAATCACCACCTCCTCCATCACTGAAATGCAAAATTGACTTTATATATTCGATGAATTTTAAATGTTTATGTGGTCACTAGAGTACTGACCAACTTTAACATGAATTCTGTGTATTTCAAAAAGAGCTTCGATAAAAGTCAAATTTTGTTGTCAGGTGTATCAGTGGTGTAAAAGAGAGGGAAAGAGGTGATTTTACGGTCAATTTGTCAGGAATCTACGCATTTTTAGGCGCCGGCAGAGGTAATTGGGGGCTGCTCCAGGGACAAATGGACACCTCGGAATGTCACTTTCGCGCACAAAAACACAAGGATATGAGGGTTTTGAAGGCTGAGGAGAGAAATCAGCGAAAAGAAGAGACATTGGAGATCTGGGAGGCCAAGGTGCGCATCAGAAGTTACATTCGTTTGTTATAATTGTAGTTATGGCAACCTTTTATACATTGTGAAATGGACTTCGCGTTTGGAAGGCATGTTCCGTGCAAACTTAGGGAAAAGCGAAAGTGTTCAAAAGTTTAATGGAACTGTATATGACTAGAAGCAGTTCGAAACAGTTGTTTCCGAGACATATGCATTAGTTTTCGTTCAATTAACAAATTTGAACAAAAAGTAGTACCTGCAGTGACGGTGTGAGTAAAAAAGAGAAATAGGATAGCGTGAATAAGTGAATAGTTAGCCATCCGTTACATTTGCCTACGGGCTAATCGACGAGTTCGACGGTCGCGCGGAAAAAGTGACCGGCGAGGGGCGGGGCGACACGCCCCTTGCGCGCCCTTTAACCTCCCGGGAGGACATGGGGGGTCGATGGATGGGACGGGAGAGGGTAATTGGATGGGACGGGAGAGGGTAAAGGAGATGGCAGAGATTATGATAAAGTCAGAAGAACTGTGACAGGACTTCGATTGAAGTTCGGGTTTATTGCAGCTTTCCAAAATTATAACCACCTTGGGTTCATATCCGATGGTCTCAAGATGTGTTTTGTTTGTTGAGAAAAAGGTTTCAATAGTAATATTTTGTACACGGCTTAAATGTATTCAAACTACATAAACTAATTCATCAAAAAGTACGGTTGGTCAAACATTTTAGTCAACAGTATATCGAAGCAAATGAATAAAGGGGAATTTAGCAATTTTTGTTATTTTCTCTTGTAATGCAATTTTTGCAACAAAATTATAAAACAGCTTTCCTAAATATTGTCAGTTGTCTCAACCAAGCAATACAACTTTTTTGAAAAACGGCTTTGGGGCATTCTGGAGGTTCCGTCCATCGTTTGTACAATCGCGTTAGAGTAGCCGAACCTTCGACTGATGTTAGCCATCTTCAGGTCCTCAAACATATTTCAGTGTGAGAGGTAATATGCAGACTACATAATATCGAGGGTCGGTTGTTCGTGTCATTGCATGTCAAAAGCTAAAATGGGTATTGTATTGACGCAGACTTCGGTCAGTGCTGAAACTTGCTTTGATGCTTTGTAGAAAATTTGTCAATTGATTCCTATTGAAAAACATGTCGATTGGTCAGTTCAAGCTTGTGCGATGATATTTTAATGGATAAGAGCGACGTTCTAGGGTTTAAAACGTCTTTGTGTAAGTCAAAGTGTATTAGGTAATTGCCAAGACGTGCTCAGGGTGCGACTGACCCAGTAGGGCGTGTTTATCTGCATTACGGTGCCACTGGGCTAATCTCTGGCTACCGGGTAAATAAACATGCTCTCACACCCGTTGCGCAAGGACGCTTGATACAGCCCTTAACACGCCACGGGAGTCATACAGATCGCGTTACGCCATTACGTCATGGATAGCATAAAGAAACCACAAATAATTACCAGAAGGAGACTGAGAGATTTTGCGAAATCGCCCTTTCTTCGGTCAAGTCGTGAAGGGCGGCAGATGGGTTCTGGCGCCAGGTAGCCAAAAGGACGGCTGGCCAATTAGAAGCCCGTCTTCCGGCGATTAGACACCTCTGCGGGGGCCGGTTCCACCGGAAAACACAGAAGATTCGCCAAAAGAGATGATTAGCAAATTGTAGGGACTGAGGTAATTCTGCGAAAGTAGTATTTGCCGTGCTTTTCTGCATTTTTCCGAATTCCCGAAAACGTTCACTTTCTTCTTCATAGTTAGAGATTTCAATAGACTATGGGTATG
The DNA here is from genome assembly GCA_001513535.1 of Oscheius sp. TEL-2014. Taxonomy (NCBI): domain Eukaryota; kingdom Metazoa; phylum Nematoda; class Chromadorea; order Rhabditida; family Rhabditidae; genus Oscheius; species Oscheius sp. TEL-2014. The sequence goes on along the minus strand of LNBV01009862.1, from coordinate 12,504 downwards.
GTCATACTGAGAGATTTTTTTTTACGTAAGATAAAGCACCCCCCGAAAGCAGTAAAAGGTATAGGTGTCTGTGTGTGTGTGTGTGTGTGTGGGTATGTGTGTGCGTGTGTGTATGCTTGTATGCGTTGTGTGTGTGTGTGTGTGTGAGTGTGTCGTGTGTGTGTGTGTGTGTGCGTGTGTGTATGTGTGTATGCCACTAAGTTAAATAAGTTCACAGTTACTATTTGACATTTACACACCCCTACCAAACGTCTATGTCGTCTCCGCTTTACCATTCGCGTACCGCAATCCCATAAGTGCAACCGTAGAAAAACCCAATCGCAATAGTACACATTTCTTTTTTTCTCGTTTTTTATACATCTTTCTCTTCACTCGCTCTATTCCACAATTGTCAAACAGAACGCACCATAATCGTTTACTTCACTTTTGCAGCTACTTTTGCGTGGGCAAGAGGGCAGCAAATCTAAAAATTGTAGCCTTGCATGCTCAAAGTATTGAAAGTGGACGTTCGACTTTTTACAAAACGTTTTTGAGCAATATCCGTCAGAGACTACTGAGAGCTCCATATTACTGATTTACCTGTTTCACTGTTTGATTTCTTCGAGCATCTGCTTTAAGTGCTGTGAGGCTTCTCTTAGGATGGGTTTAGTTTGTCGCTTATCATACACGCTTAGTATGTCTTTCCAAGTTTTCTATATTTTTACATTTCTTTTTCGTGAGTAAGACAGCTTACCTACCTAGCATTTGAGCCTTGTTTTGCTATGACGTGTAAACACAAAGCGAAAGCTGCAAATCGCTTTTCTCCGGCCCATTGCCCGTTCAGGTATCCGGTCATCTCAGCTGTTGTTGGCAATCATTCCCAGACCTGTTCCCTACTTGCGACTATCATTCGATGTCAACCAGTCACTTTCTAATCGCCCTCTCCAGCCGGAATCGTTCCGAGAAATGACGTTCTCATAATTGGAAAAGATGTTGCTAAACATTTCTTTGCTCAGAGTTCCTGAAATCACTTTGCAAATAACAACAAAGTTATGTGTCTTGTTCAATAACCTCATAACGAGCAGTTTTGCAATGAAACCGAACGGCAACCTGATATCTTTGAGATCTTAAATCAAAACCAGTTTGTTCAAGAAATCTCAATCTCAATCTCTCTGAACACCTTGCGACGATGAATGATGGAACGTTGCAAACGTTTGTAGATTGCTGCCAATTTTACCATGTTTTAATCAGATCCTATGTCTTTTGGCATATTTCTTTTCTTTCACTACACCATGCTGTTTGCGGCAACCGGTCTCCCATAATTATTTCCGCCTGGGTATTCTCTCACGCGTTTCACAAGTCACCGCTGCTGCACAGTGGATGAATCCCTCCTTCCCTCAGCGGGATTCCCTTTCATTCATTAGTGTAGCTGCACTTTCGTATCCTGGCCGACAATGATTTCTCTATTAGCCTGCTTGGCCCACAATGGAATGTGCTGATTTCGTTTAGGATGAACCTCCGTCTTCTACTTTTCGTGCCATTTGCTGTTGCTGCAAGGTTCCCTGGGCCGCCGATTTTCGCTTCTGTGCAGCACTACCCCTCGATCTGTTATCTACCACCAGGTGAGTGTTTACAGCTGAAGCCAACTCGTTTTACTAACACAAAGGTAGCCTAAGGCGTATGACTTAAGGAACAGAGGAAAGTAAAAACTTCACAAAACCTGAGATTTCTTGTTTTCTTCAGTCAACTTCAAAGAACAGTTTGTATGTGAACCAACGTCGTCGTTTTTGTGTGTTGCAAAAGTGCGCCATTGTGATGTTTCGATGTTTGCCTTCGTATCCAGTAGCTCTTTTGTAATCTTGTGTCAACTGACACATTCCAGTAAACGCGGCGAGACACATGCAAACATTTCGCTAAGATGTACGATATGATTCTAAAATTGCGTGCCAGTAATTTTTCACATTTGGAATTTTCAACATAACGACGCGCAATCTTCCTAAAAATTTATCGCATAGGCACATCGTTCCGCTAAATACCAGAAAACGCTGTTGCCTCAGTTCTGTTCGGTTTCAGCAATATGGAGCGAGCAAAGATATAAGAAGATAATTGGTTGCGCAAAGACTGTGCGTGACCCACTTAAAAGAAAAAAAGATTGTCTTGCATGCGAACAGGGAAGCTTCATTTTGAACGCGACGAGAAACTTCTTCAGTCGTCTCCCAGTGAGCATTCTTCCGAAATCGTGTATGACATACGAATTCTGGGGGAACTGTTTGAAAGTGGGCATTTTATAGTCGGCAACGGATATTTTCGGGAAAACATATGGAGAAACAATTTTGGGCATGTTGCATTCAAAGTGTTTCCAGCATCGCCTGTTCTTATTTCAGAACAATTTTAAAACTCAGATACTTTCTTATGTCTTGGTCGCCACCAACTGCTTATTTTACTAGGCTATTGCCACATTACCAGAAAAAAAGTGTCTAGACAGGCACTAATAGCCTCTCTTAGTGAAAGTAAATCTGATTATGCCTCTTCAGATTCCGGTTTGTGTTCCTCATCTGCAGTGGAACAAAGCGACGATCTCTTCACTCGCTATTACTTTGACTCCACGACGCAGGAATGCTACCCCTTTGGTGTGCAGAGCTGTGGTGGGAACGAAAACAGGTATTTTCCTTGTGAAAAGAACATTCGGAACTATTACTTTCAGATTCAAGACCAGAGCAGAATGTGAGCGCTACTGCAGCCTGGATGTGAAATGAAGTGCCTTTGGACCTGCCTTCGAGTCATTCCAAATCCATCGCTTAGGGGCAAACACGACGGGTTCTTCACTACAAAGATAATGTGCATCGGTGAATAATAAATAGTTTATTGCAAACGTTTATTATATCTTAGAAGGAGTAGATTTAGTTTGACCCTAACAAATCGTAGTGTATAGCTGCCAGTAATAAAATGATAATAGCGGTAATATGCAAAGCATGTGTTGTCAAAGATTTAATATTCGAGATCAACCGAGCATGACTAGAACATTTAGATGTTTTTGTCATGATTTCAATTTTACAAGAAATACAAAGTTATATTGGTTGGAAGAATGTGTCTTCTACGCATCGGTTTTCCTGCGCATTGACATCTTCTGCTTCTATGCTGCCCTATGTTACAAAACATCTTGAAAACATCAACAAATGAGGGTGAAGGGATAGAATTCACAGCCTGAATCTAAGAAAATCCACGGAATAAATAGGTGGGAGCGAATAAAAACACTCGGAGCTCTAATTGTCAATGTTTTTGAAACCTCGAATAGCCCGGTTATGATTTCTTTTGAAATTCAACATAATAGTGCGAATTCGCTTTTTTTCAGCGAGATACTCACAGATATTACTAAAACGTTTTCACTTCCCGTGAGCACCTGACGTTTTCAAAACAAATTTGAAAACATTTTCGTATGAAACAGAACAAAAATACAGATACCGCTCGTTTTAAATATTTCTTCCTATTCGCAGAAGACACTGCAAGGAGAATATTATTTGCCTTGAAAAGTCGGACATTGCCGAGAGATTACAGAGACAAAACAGAGTTATTTCAAAACGTTTCAGTGAACGCTTAGTGTTGTCTAAAATGCCATCAGTTAATGTGTTGCTTATTTTATTCATGAACGGATCTCTTTGAAACATAATAAATAGTTTATTAAATAACAGTGTGAACAATGTAAAGGGAAATATTGCAACCCATAAAATAGTGGAAATCACATTAACTTATCGGAGATAACAGTTTGAGGGAAATGCTCTAGACGTAGATTCCAACCCAGAGGAGGAGGAACAGAGAGCCGAAGCCCAGGAGAACAGCGGCGAGACCGGCGATGGTGAGCTCCTTGAACAGGTTGCGGGTGTACTTGGTGGAAGTGACCTGAAATGGAAATAATATTTCTTCGCCAAGAGAAAAAAATATAAAAACTACGAAAAAAGCTGAATCAAGAAACTCGAGACGTCGTCTCGGATATGTATCACTGCTCTGTTTTAAACAATGCCGGGTTCACCCCTCTTTCAAATGGCAGATGGCTGCGGAACGATTTATCAGTGTTGCGTTGTTTTCACAATGTCCTCATAGTATATTGATTACCCCATCTGCTCATGACAAATAAAGGAATGTGTTGCGAAACAAGAAAACGTGCTAATCATGTGAAATCTTACCTGGAGAAGGATGAACCAGGCCATGAAGAGAAGACCGAATCCTCCCAGAGCGCAGGTGAGCTGGGGAAGGGAAGCGGGGTTGACGGGGCCAACGAAACGCTGCATCTTGGTGACGTCCATTCTTAGTTCCTGAATTTGAAATGAACAAACAACATTAGAAAAGTGAAAAAGTATGATATGGAAATCCTTATAGGTCTTATAGGACCAAATAAAAAGAAAAGAACGATTTATCAGCGTTTAGCACACGGTTGGTCAGATCAGCTACAAGGTCCGCAGGTATTTACAACAATTGATTATGTACATACGAGGAAGTTAACCAGCTTATTTTTCACAGTAGACGTAATTGAGGACTACGGTAATGAACTCAGGTAGTAGCACAACAGTGGGTTAGAAAGGATTACATACAATTAGAATTCTCTGTCTGGGAACAGAGCAGGGGCCACTAAGGTCCATCCATAGAGGGCGATACAGAGCCAGGAGGAAATGATCTTTACCCAAACTGACGCCATGTTGCTGTTCAGGTGGGAAAGATCATTGTCGGGCCTAAAAAATTTCACAAAATGTACAAAATGGAAAAGGGAACTCACTTGTACCAGCTGGTAAGTGTCATCATCACGTATAACGAAGCCAAGCCAAACATGAAGTGGAAGAAGGAGTAGGAGTAGGCGACACCTTCAGTTTCGTTGTCCCAGACACGACGAGCTTCTCCAGATTCAGCGTCATCTAAAAAAGATTTTAAAAAAAGACATAAACGAAACATGAAAAATCTGCATGCAAATGACAAAAAACAACATGAACATGACATTCAACAACAACTCATAGACATCCAAGGGAATGATCTTGCATTCTAGCCATGCGCAATTTAGCACCGCTTTCGGGGTTGTTTAACCAGTAGGATTTCAAAAAAGGCATGGTTTCAGTTTCATAAGAGTAATATTCACACTGCGTAAATTGGTATGACCCTTAAACAACAAAAAGCCGAGAAACCTGACGTTACAATAACTTAGGTCCGCTTTCTGAAAATCCCCTGAGATAGACAAGACATGAAACCGAAACAAACACGTAGAAGACGTATAATGCTTGAAAAGAAGAAAAAGGGCTATAGCTCTGACCATAGAAGAAGCCACATGCTGATAGTTCTGTAGTAGTGTGAAGAAGCCGCCCAAGCATGCTAATCGGGGGAATCGTGCGACACAGAGCGAGCTTCAACGCCGTTCAAGCAAGAACAAAATGACTGGGTTGGTTGTATTCGTGATAAAGTACTACTACTCTACAAGAGGTTTGAGATAGAGGGCAGTCATTTGCTCAAGAAAAGTAACGGCGTCTCACCCTCGGCCATGATAGCGTCGCGGGACCCACTAAGTTGTTGGCTTTCATCACCACCAGTGATTTTTCCCAGCGACGTGTTCGAAGAGTTGCGGATCGATGCGTAAAGCACGCACAGGAACCAGACAATCAGTGAGATGATCGACTGGGCCGGCAGCGGCGTCCCGTACGTCTGAAACCGTATCGATTTTCCAATAATAGCACGTGGATGGTACCTGGTCGGTCTTGTCACCGGGCTTGGTCGTGTTGGCGAAAATGGTGATCAGTGAAGGGTTGCACTCCTTGTCGGGGTTGTTCACAAGAGCAGACCAGGTCAGGTACATAACGTACATGGAGATGAAGGAGGACTGGAGAAGACCAGACTTCGGCATACTGAAAGAAAGGCAAGCATGTATAAATGAGAAAGTTTTGTACCGTTCCTGAATAGCTGGAAGGATGGAAAGCACGCTGACGCCAATGCACAGGATCATGTTGAAGGAGATGAAGAACTTGGGCAATGCACAAGTCGCTCCCTAAAAAGATTGTTTTATCTATTTTAGGCGCATACAATGAACTTCCATTAAATTCACCAAAACTTTTTGATTTTCCTCGTTTTTTTAGTGTACCTCAGCGATTTAAGGAATTAGAATTTTACTTTAGTACGTGTGGAACCGCTGAAGAACCATCATGGCTTTGGGAAACTTTAATGGACTCGACAATTTTTAAATGGATGAAAAACCGTAAAATTTTGTTTTGACCTTCAAGATGTGACCCCAACCAAATGTAAGTGATTTTCTACGAATCAATACTTGTTACAATGAACCCTTTTCGATTCTTTTGCTGTGACCAGTTTTTCTATCGGTTTCACACTGTTCTACCTTTCGGGATCGGAACCTTTGTGAGAAATGGTTTTATCGATACATCAATAGATCTTCCTATTGTGAAAATCTATATGGAAACCGACAATTTTAAAACCAGAACTTACAGTGGTGTAGATTACGAACATGGCGATGACTGCAGCAAGAGACAGGGCGAATCCTCCGAAGGAGAAGCTCAGAAGTCCGGCGAAACAGGCACGAGAATCGGTCTCTTCATAACTAAGCACCATTTAAAAACCAGAGTTTAGAATGGACTCACGTGTCAACCCATTTCTCAGCCAGTCCGTGGGCGAAATCAACAATGAGGATCAGTTGGATGAGAATAAACATAAAGCCTCCAAGCATTCCAATCCACATCAGCGCTGAACAAAAGGTTTGTTTTAGGGTTTTCTAAGGAAACCAACGTGTGGATAGGTTGTCACTTCTGATAAAGAAGAATCCTACTACGAGACCAGCAAGTAGTAGATATTTAAAGAACCTTAAGTAAAGGATTTTTAAAAATAATCAGTTTAGACCTTACCAAAAACCATTTTGAATTGATGATCTGGGATCTTTTGATGATGATACTCCTATCATCATGAGCATCATTATAAGGAAGAAAGAGGCCATTCCAGCGCACAGTCTAAAAAACAACTATGCAAAGATCTTTTGTATCAACTACCTATATACAGCTTGGAAACCCACAGCTCGTTCGCAATTTAGGCCAGCTATTTGGTTTAACCCCTGACAGAACCATTGATCCTGAATGAATAGAAAGTTAAAAGTTTTTGAAATTAAGCTCACATGTGCTAGTTTTTCTTGTATTCCGGGAGACAGCATTATGCAGGCTACAAATGTTCCAACGAAGAGCATTATAGCGTACATGATTCTTGTTGTAGTTGAGTTTCTGGTTGTTGGGCATGCTGCACAACACAGGGAGCAAGCAGCACTACCGAAACAGCAAGCTGTCTGAAATTCAAGGGATCGTTTTGTGGCCTTGAGACATTATTTCTGTGTTTCCTCATGAAAACGACTAAATATGACAGAAAATACACCTAAGACGTGTTTAATACTTTGTTATGACTTTCTTGCTGTGTATTAAATTTTAAACAAAAAGACATCCAAAGTAAATCTCACCGAAGCAGCGCACATTGGTGCAGCTAGTAGAGCTCCCATGGTTCAACCAGAATCCAACCCGCAATGGACTGAAAATTTGAATTTGATATATAAAAGCTAATTAGCAAAATTTAAAAGTAACAAGCGCTTAGAAGCGAAAACAACGCTACAAAACTGGTCGCGGTGTTTTAAACTACGTCACACGGGAAAGAATTGATCGGCTCGCTTGTGCCGCCTTTCGCGGCGGGACCCAAATCGCACAGGGTAGGCAGGCCTCCATCAAAACAACATGTGACGGCCGGCGCAGGGACGCAGCAGCTGATCGCTCGCCGCGGTCACAGCAGGCGCTCCGTTCCGCTTTCTCTCCGAGCCCGATATTTCTTTGTTTTCCTTTCAACAATTTGGTTTTTATCAATAAAAATTAAGTAAAGTTAGGTAATTGCGACCGATCTCTTCAACAACATGTCTGAACAAACGTACAAGATCAACGTCTCTGTGAAGTTCAAGAGCTCCAAGGGAGTTCGCCGATTTGTCATCAGGGTGAGGTTCTAGAGCAAGATGTACCAACTATATTATAAACTGGGGCATCCTTCTCCCTTAAGCTAAGCTTAAGTCCTTAAGCGTAGTTAATCGTATGCATCATAGTAGGCCAAAGATCCACGTAGGCCTTGTTTACATAAGCTGTCTGGTCAATAAGCATGCTAGGGCACATCACATACTATCAACCGAGCCCTAAATGAAAGTCTTAAGGTAATTTTGGTAATGAACCCAATGTTATTGCGAAATCGTGACTTCTCGAAATATTTATAAAAGACTGATTTTCTCGCGGAAAATTGATATCCTTCATTCCTTCTGTAGGTAACCAACCCATAAATCACCCACTGTTGTAAAATTGATACTCTGAGAAAATCGCAAAAGATGACGATATATTGATGACATTTCGGGGTTGCGAAACATCTGATTCATTAGTTTCGAAATGGCGCACCAGGAAACGTCTGGGATATAAACAAATATCTGGTTCCAGGCGGATAACTTCCAAGGCCTTCACGATGCCTTCACCACAGAGATGAAAAAGGTTGCTCCTACTGCAACTGCCGTCTACTGGACGGGTTTGTTATCATTGTTTACGAGAGAACTTGGATGCTTTTAGATGGAGATGGAGACAAAGTGTACATGGAAAGTGTGTCCGAATTGGAGGAGGCTTACCATCTCTCCGCCGCTCCTAACAACAATCTTCTGAATCTGATCGTTGATGAGGAAATGAAGAAGGATCCTGAGACCACTAGCACCTCCAGCCAGGAGTCCCAAACTAAGGCTAAGGTTACCATGCCTATGGCTCAGGATTACACGGTAAGGCAACCATATAGGCTTTTACATTCTCCTTGTTGTTTAGGGATGCCTTCACAACGCCATCTGCGACCTTTGCGATTCACCAATCATCGGTCGCCGTTTCCGTTGCCTCATGTGCAATGACTTTGACCTCTGCGGACCCTGCGAGTCTACTGGAGCACACTCCGAACACGCCATGCTTCGAATTGTGGATCCAGATGTGACTCGTGTCCCATGGGGAGCCAAGCTGAGCCACGACTGCCAGCGCCTCTACCAGGGCTTGGATGAGCAACTCCGTCAGTCACAGTTCGTTGCTTTCCAATTTCTTTGATTTTCGCATTCTTGAGGCCTGCACACAACAAGCAGTTCACCAACATCAAGAATCAGGGCATCAACATGCTCATGGAGGTTGGAAATGTGCTTCAGACCACCCTCGCAAATTTCGGTATGCATAGGATAATGGCGGGTGGGCATTATCGATTTTAGGCATCGAGGCCTCGTACGAGGTGCGTAATCCCGGCGATCACAAGGAGCGCAAGGAAAAGAAAGAGGAACCAGCTGCGACTCCGAAACCAGTTGCTGAAACTGTTGCCCCTACTGCACCAGCTCCAGAAGTTGTACCTAATGCTCCTCCTCAGGAAAGCACAACTGAGAAGACTAAAGTTCACGTTGTCAAGAAGGCCCCGAAGGCCGAAGCTAACACTGTCTTGAAGAAGACTACTGAAGCAAAGCAGGGTGAGTTTTTGTTTCAGAACTAGTCAAGAATTGGGTCAAAAGTTCGCGGAATTACAGCGATACCATGTTGTTTACATTCCCCTAAACATTGGTCGTTTGTTTCAAACGCGGACATTGGTCATCTTTCTGGTATGCGATATATACGGAATTGCAACAAACAAATTCCAAATTTGTTTCAAGATTTAATAACCAATAGATAACAAAAACTTTCAGTAGCCTTCGTTGCGTCTCCCGTCGTCAAGAAGGTCAAGCCTGAAACTGACTTCGAGAAGTTGATCCAGGGAGTCAATGAAGCTGGTGCCTACGTTGCCGTTCATGGGCCTGCTCTTCCTACTCAGATGAGTGCTCATGAAAGAAGCCGTCGTGCACAAGAGGCCAAAAAGGCTGCCGAGCAGAAGCAGACTAGCGAGGTTAAGCCGACTGCCCAATCTGTCCCACAGGAGAACAGTAAGTTTCAAAGAATAACAGGTGTCTTAAGAATGTTTTAGAAACTGTACCCAGGGTAGCTACTGGAATCTTTGCCACCGCCAATCGCCGCTCTATTCCGCTTCCTCCCAAGACTCAAGGCCCTGCTCAGGAGAAGCGCATTCGTAAGGACAAAGTAAAAAAGTTCTCAACAGTTTTGATTTTAGCTCCTGGACTTTTCAAGACTCAGCCCACTCAGCCCGGTCTCTTTGCCACCGCTCAGGCAGCGTCTCCGCGTGTCAGCCGCGATCGTGGTGAGCCATATCCTAGCCCTGCATATTGATCAACACATTACAGAGCACGAGAGGCGCCGCGACAATACCCACCGCCCGGAACGCTATGATTATCACTCGGACGAAAGTGCTGGCCGCTCGCCTTCGCCACCTCGATTCGGTACAGATTGCATAGCAACCACTGACATAACAACCGAGGTTTTAGCCGGGGTTCGCGGAGTCGTCTACAGAAACAACGACCCTGTCACTGTGAGCAATGCCACCAACTTCGAAGACTTCTTCAAGGCCAAGATGGCCAGGGACAAAGTGAACCGTGAATATGAAGCCAAGCGTAAGGAAGCTGAGCTGAGGAAGGCTTTCGGCGGTTTTGCACCGGCCACCGCAAAGATGGAACGAATGGATCGCAGCAATCTTTATAACGATCACGGATTTGGAACCTGTGCCTTCGGAAACTCTCGTGGCTTCAACCCAGGATTCACAGGCGGATTCGGAGACAGGAGTGCAAACACTAACGGATTTGAGCATGGTGGATTCGGTGAAAAGTCGTCCGGGTTTGGAAGCTCCCAGTTTGGACGCGGAGGCTTTCTTGAATTCGGCAGTGGCTTCTCCGGAAACGCCTTCAGTGGACATGGCTTTGGAAGCTCCTCCAGTAGAGGATTCGGATTCAGCGGAAGAAACTGCAACAACGATAGCTGCGATGGCTTCCAAGTCAACCCAGAGTTTGGAAAGCACCCATTCCCCCGTGAAGTACCGAGGGACCGTCGCACTGCCTTTGAACAACCTCAAGGAAGCTTCCGCAAATTCTGCGACGATGAGTCTGATGACGCAATTGAGGTCAAGCCTAATATGATGAACGATGTCCGCTCGAGCAAGAAGTCCGCCTTTAAGAATGTCACTGAAGCCGCTAAGAAGCCTGAACCCAAGATCGTGAGGAAGATGAGCCCCAAGGAAGCCATTGAAATTATCCATGCCAAGATAATTGAGTCTCGTAACATGGCCAAGGAGGAGCTTCCGAAGACTGAGAACGTTGAGACCTCTGTTTCCCTCACCAAGTAAGTTCTTCAATAAAACTTAACAATTAGATTGTTGTAGCTGCCAAGTCGAAATCGAGAAGAAGGAAGATGTCAATGTTGCTGCTGCCACTGTTGAGCAGGAGAAGGTCTCCGAGACCAGCAACGCCACGTAAGTAAATTTTAAAGTTCAGCCAAAACATTGGATATTTCAGTGTGGCTGTCCCTGTAGTCGAGCAGCCCGCTCCTAACATGGCTGTGGTTCCCTATGTCGAGAATGAGACCGTTACTGAGACTGTTGATGCCGCCCCCGTCCCCGAAGTAGCTCCTGAAGTTGTCTCCGAAGTCCCTGAAACCGTAAGCTAACTACAGAAATTTAGAAATGTTTTCGTTTAGGCTGATGCGCAGTCGATTGGATCCGAGGTTGAGCAGATTGAGGATTGTGACAGTGACGGATGGGTTGATGCCAAGGAAGCCAGCGAGGCCATGATCGCCAACGCTTCTGCCGTCCTCGATAGCTCCCTCTCCACTGCTACTTCCGCCACCGTCCCTATCCCTCGCGAGGTAGAAAGGCAAACACACCTCTTTATTACAGTAACTTTGCAGAATGTTTACCCGACCCTCATGCAGGAGGAAGCCTCCATCGGTGGACAGGCGCGTGAAGACACGGTATGACAAGTTCAATCCAATGTGTCTATGGATAATCATTTCAGTTCGCCAAGCTTCTCACCATGGGATTCTCTGACATCGAGGCCCGTCGTGCTATTGCCCACTGTGGCTGCGACGTGTGGAACTGCGTGGAGTACATCAACATGCAGCAGTGAAGCATCGCCCGCCATTGCTTTGGCTACGGAGACCCCTCTCCCTGTTGATTCCCATTCCCACTGTATGTATTTCCCCCATTGTTGTCCAGATACTCCTGTCCTCTCCGCCAACTTTTCCTTAGCTGTATACTGCATGTATCTTATTTAGTGGGTTCGAATAAAGCATGGCGCAAAATGGTATTTGTTCATCAGACGTTTTAATACGACAAACGTAATATGAAAATGTCAAGTTCAATGAATTAAGATCTAACATCTTCCTTTCAAAAAAAAACAAAAGTTGCCGTTAAAGTTGAAGTTAGACTTTTTTAAAGGGATTATAAAAATCACTGACTTTTGTTTTAACAAATTGACCAGAAAATCGATTTTCCGGTGTATCTCATCTCGATTAGTAGATCAACACATACAGAGCTGTAGTCGGAGTCAAGCATGGCTCCGGGCCGGCCCGGCCCGCAAAATTTTTTTCTCGGCCC
>LNBV01009809.1:0-14012 GCA_001513535.1 Oscheius sp. TEL-2014 | reverse complement strand
GTGTGTGTGTGTCTGTGTGTGAGTGTGTCACATACCTTCTGATTAGAACGGGAGCAGAATCGGCAAATCATGGCCATCCCTCTGGCGGAGCAGCGGGCATGCAGGGCACGGTAGAGGTTTACAGAACCGCGAATGTTCTACAAAAAAGAGTACTGAAAGTGATTCAGAAGCCTACACTGTCATCGGGATAGAGCAGTTGGGCGCTTTGAGTGTGAGTGGTGAGGTCGATGTCGGCGATTGGCTTGAATCCCAGCAAAACTATCCCTAAAACGAATAAATTCAGTCCAGCCCCTGAGGCAACGAACCCTTGGCGTCGAAACGGGAAAGATCGGCGAGTTCCTTCTGGTCGCTCACAATCGACTGGCCTCCGATCTTGATGATCTTTTTGAGTTCGCTGCGTTCCCGCTCGATCTTCTCCAGAGCCTGCGTGTCGTTGGCTGAACTGCCATCCTCCGATGGCTCCTCCTCGGCGTCCTAAAAATGAAAATTATTTCAGCCTCCGTCACTGAAATATCGGCGACACTCCCGTCCTTTGAAAACAGCTCGTGGGTAAACCTAGCGATGCCCCTTCTTATACGAAATCCTCGCCGTCATAGTCGGGTTGGCGTCCGTGTATGGTCTAGAACTACAGCTGGACAGATAATCAGAGTGGGAAGGAGAGATCCCACCCCGTAAAAGGTCTACTGTAAACCGCCCATGGTTTGTTGAGATTCCGACACTGATTTGCAAGTATCCCATTTCCAGATATGTCTCGAAGCTACCTTGGCAACATAGGTCGTCCTCCGCTGAACCTGCATCTCCGTCTCCGCATCCAGAAGAATCCTCGTCGGAGGCCGTGTCTCTCCCGCCAGAAGATAAACTCCAACGCCCAACTTCACTCCAGGCGCCAATTCCAAGTTGACCAGACTGAATGCGCGTTGGCTGAAGGTCTTCTTGTAAGCCCTTAAAGACTCGGGTTAAATATGAACCAAGGATGTTTCTCACTGGGTTTCCAGGGCTTCGACGCCTCCGTGGAAGACATGTGACGTCACTTGTTCCTAAACCAACGAATGACTCCCAGCCAAAAAGATGCCCTACCCATTTCTTCATTTCATCTTCATTCAACTCATCGCATAGCATGGCCACGTGGAATTCCCCAGGAGTCTTGACTACCTTCCGCAGTCCGTTTCTGTCTCTATACGAAGTACACGTGAAATCAGCCATCAGCTTTTGGAACTTTTCCTGAAAAACAATTGTAAGCCCCGAAGCAAATGAAAGTCCAAAGAAGAGAATTTACTTACAAAGGAAGCGTCGTCTTCGAAGGGGTTGGAGTTGTTTGTGAAGTACATGATCATGTGGTGGCGGGTGGCAGTTCCACTCCTAAACTTCCAATTTCCTCTTTTCTCTTAACAAAACCCACAACTGCATGATCTTCCTGCAGCCCCACATGACGTGAGTGAGGTTGCATCTGGCGTGGCCCTCGAACTTTTCGATGAATGAGGCGTGAATGTCGTCTGAAGTGAAAATCAAAAGACGAAGAATGGGAGCCTACCCGAGTCCAGCATGGCCTTGAGTTCGGAGACCTCTTCGCTCCCAGGGAAGGAGAGGGGAACCCATTCGTAGGAGAACTTGTGATTCGCACGGCTTTTACTGGCCATCTGAGAGTTTTAAAGGGGAGAGGGGTAGAAGTACGTACCGTGTTGCTGACGACCACTCCGATCAATTGGTTCAGGGAGCCAGAGCAGCACACGCCCAGCATCTGATCGAACACGACCTAAAAGAAAACAAATTAGTACTATTACACAAGCCCTAAACATTTTAGGCGTAATTTTGAAACAAAAGATGCCTGTTAAAAACATGTTAACATTCAAAATGTAAATCTACTTAACAGTAAATCACAGATCTGAAGTCGCTCACACTGGAGGAGTACACACGCAAAAAAGAGAAACTGTGGCCTAAATGCAAGGCTTTCGAGGGTGTCCCCAAGTTAAGGGTGGTAGAGTAGATACTATGAACGCCAGATTGTTACGGGTAGTTAGGAACTGATTTTGATCAATCCGGTTATGTTCCTAAAGAGTACGAAAATTAAGGGTGGTTTAACCCGATTTTAAGCCCTAAATGTTAAGGGTGGGTACGTCAATTGCCACACTCTGTCGGGGTGTGTTCGAGAACTCCTTGACTGTATACCAACACAAAACCAGAATTTGTCATAGCCAAAGTGGAGAATCTGTGCCAAAACGCAAGCATTCGTTATTTTCCAACTCGATATTTCTAAAATCCTATTTTCCCTCCAAGTTTTCTAACCTTGAGTCCCCTGCGGAAGGCGCAGTCGTTTCCTCCCTCGAACATTTCCTCGCTGCCATCGATGACGAATATCGTCAGCTAAACAGCCGTTACCCCCTTTCCACCAAAATCCAACCTTTTTGTTGGCTGGCACGTGCTCCTCCTGCGAAAATTCATCGTCGGCCATTCCGAGCCGATCTAAATTTGGCAATAAACAAAGAAAAGTAAGAAATACGACGCGAATTCAAATCTAGCCAAAATAGCGGGTGGTTGGGAAATCTGCCGGCTGGCGCCAGTTTCACAATACGACGGCTGTTCCTGACAGTCGACACAATGCACACAAGACAAAGTCACGTAGAAATTTAATCGGCCAAAACAAGTCACAACATGGCAAATCACTCGTATTCACACAAAAAGATTACCCGATCGCGGGCAGTCATCAAAAGATGTCATTTTAGTATAAAAGTTAGATTTTGAGCATCGGGGCGAAGATGAAGGCGAGGTCGACGCGGTTGTAGGCGTTGCGCTGCAGGTATCCATCCACGAGGGCTGCCAGCTTCAGCGAGAGACGCTTCATTTCCGTGAAACAGGGCTTCGCTTCCAGGGCTCCTGAAAAGAGAAAACGTGATTTTAATAAATATGATTCGTAAGGTCAAAACTTTGAGAAATGCTGTGAATTGGTACCAAATAATCCACAATCCAAAAATGCTTACTTTTCTGTTCGGGAGCCAGTTTCTCCAATGCGCTTCCGATGTCTACAATCTCCTTGAGGAAGGACTGCTGGTCGAAAAGGTCCTTGGCCGAGTACTGAAGGAGTATTGATTGAAACAAGAATAGACGAGACCCAACCTCTTTTCTAAGAACTCCTGAGCATTTGGGGCACTCGAGGCCTTCCCTGCACCACTTGAGGGGATGAGACGCCGTCTGGTACTCACACACAGCCTCGTCGCATCTAAAAACAACGATACAACCCGATAACATCTGAAAACTTACTTGAAAACGGCCGTGAGATGCTTAGCGACGTAGGAGGAGAGGGCGTTGTCAACTGCATTCTCAATGTACCCAGGGAATTTGTACACCTGACACTCGCATTTTTCGCAGGCTTCCAGGGAAAAACGAGCGCCGGAATCCTAAAAAGAGTATTCTACAGTACCCAATGATTCCTCACTTGATCAGCGATGGCACTCCTGATTCTCACGGTGTTTCCACACTTTCCGGGGCAGTTGAAGGAGAGACCGTCGCAGTGGTCGTAGGTCACAGGGCCCTGCCAGGCCAGTTCGTCCTCCTGATCGGCCTTCTCCGCAGCATGAGCGGCCGCCGAACGACGGTAGGAAGTGGCATCCAGACCTTTAAAAGACGAGAATATAGGGAAATAAGGCTGAAATACCGAGTGCCTCGGCGATTCGCACGGCGTCGGTTTCCTCGATGGGGGAGCAGAGACGAGAGACGACGGGGTGGACCTGCTGAGCCAGGTAGTAGTGCAGATCGACTTTGAGGCCCTTTTTCAAGTCAGAGAGCTCCGTCTGGTGATAGGCTCTTTGAGTGGCTGGGTTCGTAGTTCCATCCTAAATGCAGTTGTTTAAAAAAAACTATAAATGAACAATAAGTATGTCGATTTAGAAAGACCAAAGGACAAACCTCGCAGATGATGTACTCCACAATGTCGCCCTGCTTCAGGGCGAATTTTCCAGACTCGTTCAGCCGCACGGCCACAGACGCGTGGGGCTGGGCCTTCAGGTCCTTGTAGTCCTTCGGATTCCTAGTCAATTGCTAAACAGAATCTGTCACACGGCAAGAAAAATGGCAAAACCTTGCTGATCTCGAACATCTTGACGTCGAATCCGTTTTCATCCAGACGAGATCTCAGTCGTCGCAGAGACTCCAAGATGTCCACAACCAGCTCCTCCCTCAACAGCTTGGGGTTCAGAATGAGGTCGACTACCTCCCTTAAATTTGTCGATTATAAACCGTAATGTTAAGAAAAACAAATAAAGCAACGTACGTTCCGGCGTGTTTTGCGAGAAGCGACCAATCACGACGGACAATGTCCAAGCCCTTGAGTTCCTTCTTCGTGTCGTTCTCATCGTCGGGATTCACCTAAAAAACGTGATTTCCGCAAAAATTGCTTTCTTACAGTGAGGGCGGCGTATTTCTTCTTCTTCAGCAGAAGCATTCGCTTGAACACTCCGTCCAGATCCAACTCCAGAAGCTTGTGGCACTGGTTGACTTGTTTCTTTATCTGAACTAGGCTTTAAACCAGCTGAGTGGCTCAAACAAACCTCATTTCCCAGCTTCTTCGCCACCTGCAGGTCCGTGCTGTTCGTGTTGATCATGATGGAATCCGTGTCTCCGTAGACCACCGTGTGACCCATCTTCTCCACGAGATCCTTCGAGTGCATCAGAATCTGAAGAATACGAATAACGCTGTGTCCATGTCAAAAATCCCTACCTCTCGACCTTTGGAGGTGATCAAAGCGGCCAGAGGTTTGGCGTAAAAGCGCGACTGCTGGAATCCGAGACAACCGTACATACTGTTGGCGGTCAACTTCAAAGCCATCTGTCTGATGTCGTACTGTAAAGAGAGGGTAGTGTAACAGAGGTACTGTATTACCTGTTTGCGCTTGGATTCAGTGAGATCCTTGGCCTTCATCAGTCCTTTCACGTGTCGACGTCTTTCGACCAGACCGCGGATCTCCCTCGGGAGCACTCCCTCCGCCAACAAAGACTCCGGTACTTCCGGCAGGTCGTTGCCATCCTTTGTGTGTTTAACCGTGGTGAAGCAGATGTTAAACTCTTGGATGATGCTGGGGTAGAGGGAGTTGAAATCCAGCAACAGGATCAAAGTGTCGTAGAGACCTTTAAGAAAAGAATAAGCTGAACTTGCTTTGGCTGACCTTTCTTGGGTTCCAAAACGAGTCCTCCGGCATACTGTGCTTTGCTCTTTCCCGTGTTGTCATCCGCAGCCGGTTGATCCTCTCCCCCTTCCTCCGTCTTCACTTTATTCTTATCTGAAAGGGTTGATTTTCATACCAAAAAGGAGGTTTTTACCGTGCTTAGCAAAGTTCGGGAGGTGCTTGTTGGGAGCGATGATGTTTCCTTTGCTGAAGGCGTGGAGCAGGAGGAACTCGTTTCTCTCAGCACGGCCACCCATAAGTGTACGGGACTGAAAAGATAATTGAGAGAGGGTAGAAATAGATGAAGAAAGAGAGGCTCAAACACCTACAGTAACCCCTCCGACGATGTTCGTAATCTGCAGAGCAAGAGGCAGGGCGTTCAGCTGGGAGATGATTTTCAAGGCCAAGTAGGGTTCCTCCCAGCTCCAGTGAATCAGTTCAATGAGCTTGTTAGAACTTCTAAAACAAATAATAAGTCACGCGGGGTTTCGATTTCCCACCCATAAAACAGCGGCACTTCGTTGGCGTAGATCTCTTTCCTGGTCATTCCGATCAACAGTTGGGAAAGTTCGGACAGGTCGTAGCTACGACTGCGCACCAGTTCCATAGCGGACAGCCTTAATAAAGGATAGAAATTTTCAAAATCAAGGCGAAACCTGGAGTCGAGGAGAAGACGGCCAGCGGTGAGTTCCCAGTGACCGAACTTGTTGCTCTTGATGTGGCTGATGTTCACACTTCTCTTCAGACGACTGATTCTGTCCCACTTCACTACATTCAGCTTCTGGATCCTGGCCTTCAGCAAATCCACCATTGAAGTCACATCGTGACCCTGAAAAATAGAATATGTAGGCGAATAATTACGCAATTAACAAAAATGCATCCATAGAAAACTTACGACGATGAGATCGGGTTCCCACTTCTGCATCTTGGCGAGGAAGAGGCTCAGGAGCTTGTGTTCGTTGCTCACACTCTTCACCATTTCGCCCAGTTTGTACTTCTTCAGATGAGTTTCTAGATCGAAGGGCATCGACGTAGAAGCAGTCTTCGTCACAACTGAAACACATACTGAGGCCACAGATTAAAAGGACCCACCACAAAATCTCTGGAGATATTTCCTATCGGTGGATGGATTGCTGAGGTAGCACTTCGGGTTGTACAAGGCGGAGATCATGCAAATCTAAAGAAAAGAATAAAAACAGCACTTATAAAAAGAATCACCTCGTTATTTGTGCCGTTGAGTGAGGTGACGACGTTCAAGGCGAGCATTTTCGAGGGAGGCGGCAGCTTCTGTTCAGTGGTGTTGTAGCTCACGTTCTTCATTCTCTCCATGTCCACCGTGAATTCATACTCACAGTAGGTCTGCTTCGCGTGGACCTCGGCTGGAAATGTATTTTTATAACACTGCTTTTAAGCCAAAACCGGAAATGAGATAAAGCAATTTGATACAAAAAAGTTCTCATTTAATAAAACAGGCTTACCATAATTGGAGACGTCGATCCAGCCGGGACCCATGATCTCCCTCTCCACGAGCAGTCGTTCCATGGCAGTGGTGGTTGTGTTGAATACGGCGTCGAACATCCTTCCCTTCAGGTCACGACGCAGAGGAGCCGAACGACTCTGAACCAATTACCAACCGGCTGTCGGGAAACCAACCTCGTAATGGACTTCGAAGACAGGGACGGCCTTCTGGTGTTCGCCCTCGTTCAAGGTGCCGTCGTACATGAACTTCTTCTCAGTTTTCTACAATCCATTTCTTCTAATAAAAATGAATAACGCACCTTGCACTTGAATGTGGTGACGCCGACTTCCCTGAGGAGAGTGGCCTTGATGTCCTCGTAGACGTCCGAATCCTCGCACATTTCCTTGGGAAGGAAGTAGACTTGGCGGTAAACGTTCTTCACAACAACACAGCAACTGGCCGAGTGATTCGGACCGACACAGACACGGCCGAACAGGAATACCGTACCTAAAACCACCAATTACTAAATTATCAACTTAATGGCAACCTGCGTGGAGTGAATTGTTCTCGAAGGCATCCAGCCAATACATGCGGATCTTCTTCTGGCCGTTCTCCTCCACGTAGAATTCCTCCTTTCCAGAGACAACCTCCACGTTCTCCTCCCTTTAAAATAACAATAACATCATAGTTGGCGGGTAATTACTTTGCTTCTTCGCAATCCCAGTGAGCCTTGTAGTCCGTCATCTCGGGCATCTTCGGCTTCTCCTCCTCAACCTCCATTTTGACCTCCTTCTTGATCCCCACCGGTTCGGCGGCCATAGGTTCGTCTAAATCGTCAACGGCACCCGTGCCAAAGTCATCGTCGTCGTCGATGGGCTTAAAACAAGATCGTAATAAACCTAAATAAGTTTAAAAAAACCTCATGTTTAACGGGAGATGCCTCGCGAGCAGGAGCAGAGGAAGGCTCGACGACGACTTTGGCCGGTCGAGTCGACGGAGAATCCGCGTTGTGTCTCGCAGTCAGAGCGACCCGTTTGGTTATCGGGCGAGGGGTGAACGTTTCTTCCTCTGAAAGAAATATACAGTGGTATTAAAATAGGGAAAAGTCACAAACTTTAAAAAAAACCTTGTGATAACATACCTCTGGCAGGCCTTTTACGGGAGAAAGGGTTTGAATTCTCGGCGCGGCGTGTGGTGGGGGTCGGCGCTTCGTAATCCAAATCGAGACAGTCGTCGTTCAACATCGCCAGGGCGTCTTTGAGTTCATCGTCGTTGTCCAGCTTCACCTTACTCTGCAAACGGATGTCCATAAATACCAAAAATGTGATTAAACCTCGTCGACTACATTGGCTCTCGGCGCGGTCGGCGCAGTGAAGAAGCTATTGATGGCTCCCTTCTTAGGCGCACCTTCTGAAAACAATCGGTTACAAATAAACTATAAATCAACGTTACCTTTCTTCTTTTTCTTCTTCTTCTCCTTGGTGTCTCTCTCGTCGTCAGATTCATCGTCGAAGACCTCTGCTCCGTGATCGATATAACCGGCACCATCTGATTTAATTGTTTTACAAGAGAATATAAAATAAACGAACCATCGTCAATGACGAAGTCGTCTTCCTGTCGTTTCTTGACGATCGAGTTGTATTCTTCTTCGTCGACTTCGACGTAGACATCTTCCACATCAACCTAACACAGGATATAAATAATGAATAAAACCGTATATTTACATTGGCTCGGTGCATCTTTCCACTCCTTTTCGCCTCCCTCAAAGCCTCCAGGGCACTTTTGGTCTTCGACATCTGATTCGACTCCCTTCTCCTGGACGATCTACGCACACTGTCGTCATTTTCCACGTCGTCACACATGTCTTAAAATTAATATTTTTGAAGCACTAAAAAAAACATTCAAAAAAAGAGAAAAAATTCACTTTCATTGAGAATGCGGGAAAGCGCGGCTCAAAAACCTTGATTTCGCGCCCGACGGTTGCGTAATTTGGCGCGTCGTTGGCTAGAAATGAATGCACATGCAGCTGTAACACCTTTTTTGGTGGAGATTTATTGAAAAGAAACAATTGGGAACGTTGAAACCAATATCACTAAAATAAGACAATTGTAACTGAAAAGTGTACTTAAATTTTTGCAAATATGTCATTTTGTGGTTATCGTTGTAACCATGGCAACGACACAAGGGTCAATCCCCTGCAAACCACCTCTGACTAATTTTCGCTTCAAAGTATTAATTCATAAATTGTTTATTTTCCGATTTTGATAGTTTTATTTAGCCTGGGATGACCCAGGTCCTGAATTTCCAATCCCTCGAGGACTTTGTTCAACGAGAACCCGATGACATTTCCACAATCCAAGTGTGGTTCGAGAAACTCTCCGAGGTGAAACACTTCTAACTTTGATTAAAAATATAAATACAGTATGAATTGGACGGTTCTGAGTCTCCGAAAGACTTGGATACCCTTATTTATGCTCTCCGTTACCTTATGAATTACTCGTTCACGGCGGCTGAGGAACTGAAAGAGGTGGCGGAACAGGAGGCTGTGGCTATGGCTGAGAAGGAGGAACAGTGGGAGGAACAACGACAGGCCATGAGGGTACTCAAGAAATCTTACTTTATTAAGTTATATTACTTTTAAGTAAAGTTATTTGTCGATAAAACAACAAGAAAAAAAACGAAAAAGTCCCATTCAAAATGAAATTTTAGGAGGAGATTGAAGAACTGCGACAGAGAATAACCGTGAGGGCGGATGCAACAGAATCCAGCGAAGCTTTTGTGTAACTCTTTTATAACAATCTATTTTGAATATTGTTACTTTTAGGGCCCAAATCGACAGTTTGAAGGAAGAAAACAGGAACTTGCAGCAGCTGAGTCGCGATAGAGACATGGAGATGGCCGATCAAAGGGACCGGTGGGAGATGAACAAGCGATGAATCCAATAATTTCACTTAATACCATTAAAACATAAAAAATTAATAAAACATATACACAATAATGAACAATTTAGTTTCGAATCTCTGGTCTCAAGGGCGGATCAACTGACACGCGAAAGAGACGCTCTGATGGACCATGTAGGTCATCGAAACTTTTAAAAACCTTTTAAATGTTCAGAAATCCCAAATGGAAGATACAATTCGTGAATTAAACCGACGGATCTCCTCGAAATCTGAGGAGGCGACGAACGAATGGGAGACGAAGAAACTGAAACTCCGCAATGAACAGGCCGTCACACTCAGCAAACAAATGCAGGTAGTGTTTAGAGAAGTTTTAACTTTTTTCTTCAAAATGAGTTACTTTTACATTTTAGCTCCTTAAACGAGTAAATTTTACTTAAATTCAGGCGGTAGTGGCCCAAAATGACCAGTTGAGGTCCGAAGTGGAAAGAGTGAGCGATGCGCTCGAAGAGGCGACGAGACTGATTGAAGACAGTTCGGCCAGGTTGGCTCATTTCAAATTGAACGGAATTACTTTTGTTTAGAATTACGGAAGTGTCGGATGAATTGAAAATTTCTCAAAAGAGGGAGACCCAATTGAATTCTGAGAATAAAGCCCTGAGGGAAAAACTGGAGACGGCCAGCAGAACTTTGGAGGAATTGGAGGCCGAGGCCATGGACACGGATGAAATCCTCAAGGTTAACATACAAACAATGGGATACAAAGTTTGTTTAGAAGAAGATAAACCAACAGACGGATGCAATCGGAGAGTTACAGCAAAGACTTTATGAAGCACAGGTTGGTAAAAACTGAAGTTTTGTGAAAATGGGGTTGAGGTGGAAGTGGAGGAACTGAGGGGACGGATACGTGCGGACACAACGGAGGAAAAAGAGGCGGAACTGGAGAAACTGAAACAAGAACTCATCACAGCTACAAAGTATATTTACAACAAAAATATATGAAAAGGAGAATTTCAGAATGGCCAGAACTCTGCTGGGGCAAGAAAGCACCAGCAAGGGAGAACAAATTGAGACGACCGATTGGCCGAGGAGACTTATGCAGGCCGAACACAGACTACAAGAGGCACATAACAAGGTCTGAGAAGGGAATGGAGATAGAAACAGAGACGCAGAGATACAGAGATTCAAAGACACAGAGACACAGAGAGAGACACAGATACACAGAGGCACAAAGAAAGGGAGAGAGAGATTTAACAGATACCGCCTTTTAAGATCATCGAGATGAAAAAGTCTGCCATGGAACTTGAAGATGCCATAGTTCAAAGAGAGACGTCGAATGGAGAAGTTGCGGCAGAACTAGAAAGACTTCGAGAGGTTTGTTTGTGAAAATTATCATTTTACTTTTCAAAACACAGCTGAAATTCGGATCTGCAAGAGAAGAACTGGATCGATTGGGACAACAATTGAAGATCCGGGATGAACAGATCGGACGACTGACGAGACATTGCACTCTGCTGCAGGTCGAATTGGGCAGATACGCAGAAAAAGGGACACCTGGGAGGGGAGGTGAGTAAAATAGCAAAGGAACAAAACAATTTAAAGTTTAGATGAAAAGCAAGCGAAGGAGGAATCTCCAAATTTGGAGGAACCAGACGAAACAGACAAAAAAGTAAACAAACCGGATAAGGAAAAAGAGAAGAAGGCCGAGGATGGAACCAATGGGAATAGAAGCCCGTCGACAGTCATAGAAGAAGAGGAGGAAACTTATGAAGTCGAACCAAAGCCTTCTGTGAAGCCGAAGACACTGAAACTAATCGAGACAAGAACTAGATCGGAGTACGAACAACAGTCCATGATCATCGCTGGCTTGAACTTTGAGTTAATGACGCTAATAGAGGTAAATCTTTGAAAAACCTTAGCTGTTATCAGAAATTTAGGAACTTGAGGCAAAGAATAGACAACTTGTTGAGATGGAGCACAGTTTATTGAAAAATAAGAGAAGAGCGGACGAGGGCAGAGGAAAGCTGACTGTGTGTGTGTGTGTGTGTGTGTGTGTGTCCTGTGTGTGTGTGTGTGTGTGTGTGTGCAATGTGTGTGTGTGTGTGTGTGTGTGTGTGTGTGTGTGTGTGTGTGTGTGTGCGTTTTGTGTGTGTGTGTGTGTGTGTGTGTCGTTGTTGTTGTTGTTGCATTTTTGGTGCTAAACGTGTACCTGCTTAATGTTATAATTTCAGTTAGCCTACGAAGAAGTTGCCTCCCTTCGCACAAAAGAACATTCCATTTCACATTCCGGAGAAGAAAGCCAAGCAGAAATCTCAGAATTAAGAGTACGGTTTATTTTGTTTTAAACTGTATAATACTTCAGAGAATCGCAGAAACTATTCGCTTCGGAGGTTCCGAAATGGAAAGAAGAACCGAGGAAGTGACACGAAAGCTGATTTCGGAGAAAATCGAACGAGTTCGGTCAGTTTCTCTTCACTCACTCTCTCACTCACACACACACGCACATTATAAATTTTCAGTATTTCTCGATCCGAGAAGGCTCTCCGCAGTCGTTGCCTCAGGGCAACTGAAGGTGCACGGCGTCTCCGTGAGAGATTGATCAGTACAAGGCAGATAGCTGGTAAACAGGCGGCTAGGATTCAATATGAATTAGTAGGGCATAACGCATTTTAAGGAAACCCTTGGTTTAGGATATGACTTGCTACGAATTGGCTTCAGTTCAGAATAAGTTACTGCATTCGGTGTCTATGAAACAATTTGAGGATCTTTCAAAGAAATATCGAGAGCTTTTGAAGAAAGAGACGGTCGGAGGTGGGACAGTTGAGGTAAGGGAGGGCGACTTTTACATATTTATTTTATTTGTTATTTAAATAGTTTTACATTTGCGTATAATATTTTTGTGACTTCAGGACAGTCTTTCCGTTGATTTCGATGTAGCTCAGCCTGCATCTGAGGAGGATGCAGTGGAACTGAGCGCCAAGAACAAGTATTTGAAGAAAATGGTGGATATTCTCTCAGAGCAAAACGAGTTTTGGAGCAATGAAACAGACATTCTCCAGAAAGAAAACGAAGAACTGAAGAGGTTTTTAGAAGACCTCGAGAACGAATCTGATGCGAAAGGAGTCCTAGGTCAGTTTTTTTATAACAATTGATGTTGTAAATGATTTTAGTTTCGATAGAGTCGAGATTGATCGAGTCGATTCGTGAATTGAGCGAAATGGCGAAGGAACAAACGACAGAGCACAGGAAAATGAGAGACGCAGAGGAAACACTGGCTAGACAGAAGGTTAAATGGCACTCGGAGAGGAAACACTTTGTCCACGTCATTTCTATGTTACAACATGCTTTACAAGTTGGTTTATTAAGTTTAAAAGATATTATTCTATTCAGACGCAGAGAAATAACAATCTATCGACTATAACTGTAGCTCAAATGGAGGCCCTCAGGGCGAAAATTGTGGAAACTGACGAGGAAAGAGGAAGAGTCAGTGAGGAAAAAGAACGGGTAATTTGTCGAAAAGAAATGCTCAAAATGGTTTTATAGGCGAAAAACGCGAGAGAGCAATTGGAAATTCAACTTACAACAATCAAATCTTTGAAGAAGGCGAGAGATTTGGTAGAAACAGAGGGTGCAGACAGACAGAGACTGGAGAGAGCTTTGAGAGACGCATTCACGGCAGAGAGGGTGCAGACGGCGAAAGTGGAAAGACTGCAACATTTGGTAAGAAATTTAGAAATACAATAAGGAGTTATTTAGCTGAAATCACGAGAGAGTGCAGAGACTCAGAAAAACGAGGAACTGACTGATTTGAGACGACACAATGAGGAATTACTGAGTCTTGTGGGAAGAGAAAGAGAGACGGAGAAGAAGAGAGGAGAAGAAAAACCACGAGAAGAAGAGAGACGCAGAGAAGACATAGCAAGACCGGAGAGCGAGTACGAAATGGACTACGACAGCAGTGAATCAAGTGGGTTTATGAAGTTGAGGAAGGGACTCGAGATTCAGCTTCTTCGAGCAGTAGTGCGAGAATAGGGGTACCGATGGGAGAGAATTCAAAAGACACGGAGAGGAGACTTCAGCAGATTAGAGAGACGGCTGAGACCATCATTCGATCTTATAAGGTACAATATGGTTTTTAAAATCCACTTAAATGCGGTTGTTTTAGGATCAGTTGTCCCAGAAAGATGCAGCCATTGAAAGCTACAGAGAACTTCTGTTGGTTAAAATCAGTGAGGTGTCCAGTGCTCCGAAGGAAAGAAAAGAGACAGTGAGGGAAGAAAAGAGAGAGACGGATGAACAGACGGAAAACAATCTGAGGAAAGCTAGACATGAAATAGTACGATTGAAGGTAGGCATCACGTTGTATTGAAATGAATCGAAATTTAGGAGGAAGTTGAAGAACTGGAGGCGGCAAATAGGAATTTGTACAAGAAGAGGAGAAAAAGTGTTATTCCTACTACAGTTCAAGTGAGAAGGCGAGAGAGAGAGAGAGAGAGAGAG
>LNBV01009755.1:0-10007 GCA_001513535.1 Oscheius sp. TEL-2014 | reverse complement strand
GAAATTAGTTAAGCCAATAATTATTGAAATAATCATTTTCGGAAACACTTGAGGCAATTTTCGATAGAATCACTCCATATCCTGTCTAGCAAGACAATGTCGTCATCAGTATTCACCCCCACGTAAACAGCAGCAAACGCATTCATTTTAAATGATCGAAGCTGTTAGAATTGCAAATCGGGGATTTTTTCATGTGATTGACACCTACATGTGGTAATAAACAAATTTTCTGGTTCACAATCATGATGTAAAAGACAGTTTTCCCCCGGATATTTGTAAAATAATAAATATGAATACATATAAAAACAAATGTGAATTTAAAAAAAACAACTAAAATATACTATTAAGTTGGAAAAACAATGATGTAGCAGTACAAGGTGAGAAGATTGCAAAGTTGTTGAATTCTACCGAGCGACTTCAATAGGAAACAGGAAATGGGGGCGATTTCGTAGGGTAATGGTTTTCACGAACATCTCGAATTTATTGTTGGGTACCTTTTCAGATTTTATGATCTAAGGGCGTTACAAATAAAAAAAAACCGCAATTTTGACCTCTCCATGAGTCACACCAGCTTACTAGTCTCAGGAGGTGGTTTAATGGATTTTCAGAGAGAGAAAAAAGCCAATTCAAACTTGGGAAGTTAGTCAATTCAAACACATTCTATATATGTTATCTTTTTTAAACCATTTGTATGTATTCGTTACTTTTAAGAATATGTGGAACAAAGGTTCAGCATCAAATATCATTTCTGGAAAGTATTCTATTGCAATTTGCATATGACACTTTTTGAATAAAAAAAATTTTTTTTAGGTTGTAGCAGTTATGTACTCCTCCATCATCAACTACAATGTACCCTACCATTTCACAGTTCCTAAGATCCGTGTTTGAACCCAGGAACTGTGAGTCCCGGCAACCGCCCTTAAGTGTTTGCTTCCCTCCGGACCTCTGTGTGCGTACGTTGCGCGTCTGACCACCCATTAAGCTGAACGCAATGTTGATTTCATCGGCAATTCAGCCGTTTTTGCCTAGTCTGCGTCTCTGCGCCCATTGTGCTGCCTAACGCTTGAAATATTGTCGTTTTTGCAGACACTGCGCTCTACGAAATCCACGTGGTCTTTCACTTCAAAGCGGCCTTTGTTCCTTTTTAGATTATGGTGAATGTAACGAATGCGCACTCATTTACGAATGGCTAGACGGGAAGCGGCATAACTAAATGGGGTTAAAAACGAGCTTCCTCCTCATATTTTTGTAAACCGATAAAGAAAAACAACTTTTCAAGGGAAACATTTGTGTAAATCTCATCAAACCAAAGTGCACTACGGTTTTGTATTCATCGCTACAAGTTTGGCTCAGTACATTCAAGTCCAAAATGACATCACATTACATCTTGAAATTGCGTCAGTCGTGGGTTCTGAAGCGAATGCACAAATTGACAAATCACGACTCCAACTAATGTACCCATCAATCTTGCAGTAATTGAAACAAACCCAAATAGTCAACAAAAAACAGGATTCGCGGAATTTTAAAAAATCACCCTAAAATTCATATATGATTACCAAAAAATTTTCTTTTTTTTGTTGTTAAAAGTGTCCCATTTATAAAATATATCATGCTTTGGATAATAGAGTTCCAAACTATAATTGTAAAATAAACTTTTAAAAAATTGTGTAAAAGTAGTACGAGGAACAATATATTTGGAAGTTCACTTAGTGTTTCCTGCTAGCTACTAATGTCAACGGAAGTGAATCCTCATTTAGTGAACATGTGATTTCTGTAATTTTCTAATTACGGAATCCCCTGGGAGGACTTTGCAGCTAACGAGGGCACATCTTCCGTACTTGAACATCACGGAATATGATCAACTATACGTTTTTATTGCATGCGAGAGTAACTTTGGCACAAAATACTACAATTTTAGGATCTGCGATAGAAGTTTTGAACATATTAAGGTTTTTATTAAGTTACTTTACTATAAACAAACGGCTTTACTTATAATTTTTAATTAGTAAAACTCGTGAGAGAGGAGGCGAATAATTAGCCAAAATGACCTTGTTAAACAGTAGGACTAAGCCAAATAGTTTATTGAGCTAACGAAGTATTTAAAAACTTTCTACATTGTACGGTCACTCTCGGTACTTGCTACAAAGTCATCGTCTAACACTATGAAATCGTGTAAGAAAACAGGACGATGATGCGGTTCTTATGTTTCATATTATTTTGAGCTCCCCCGTGTTTCAGTGTATCGACATTGTAATTGTTTCCGCACTTTTCTAAACCTGCTTTTGATGACGGTGATCTCCTTTTATCCGATTTTGGCGAGATTTTCGTAGATATTGCAACAGTGGAAACATCCCAGTTACCGTAACTCGGTGCAAAATCAATGTTGCCAATTGAATGATACTTGGGTTTTTTAGCGCAGCACCAAAAGGACGCAGTGAGATGCTAAAGTGGAACCTATTCAAAATGGAACCTACCTGAATTCTTTGTTGTGGGAAGGGAAGTCATCGTTGGGCTGCGGAAGAGTGACTGGCTCCTGGTTACTAAGGGATGAGTGCGTGATTGAAACGCCCTCCCATAGTTACCCGTATTACGCTTGCGTTGGCACGCAATTACGTCATACAAACTGTTAAATCTGAAGGGTTCAAACAGTTTTATGTAGCAGTACATAAAACTCAGAATTCTGGTGTAAAAAGCGAACTTTGGCTTTTTTTCGAACGCAACACAAGGACGAAAGTGAGATGTTAATGACTACGCCCGCAAGGAAATGACTTGCACTTTGATTTTCTTTTCGGCGGTCAAACCACAACCGACTTCAGTTGAATTCTGAAAATGACACGTTTACATTGAGGGTGTCTGTTTGAAATGTTAAAATTGACTTATTTTACTTGTGACATGATTATCACGTCAGCTCAACCTCTTACTTCGATGCTGAAAACTTTCAGAAACTCTATAAAGGGTGAAGATACTTCTCCAAAGTTGCACGAAATGAACTTTCATTTTCAGAAACTAACAATGCTTTGAGAATATTCATTCAGTTTTCTGTTAAATGTCATATTATTTTCAGCACTTGAAACTGAAACTTATCTCTAATTGAAACACCGAAATCTCTCCGTTTCACCACTGTTTTTACAACTTAATTAGGTAAAACACTCGCTGCTGCTATATGGTAAACAAAAGTCTAAATGATCAACAATTTATTGTATCTTGTAGACAACCGAGATCAAAGCGGCTACAAATTTAGACACCAGGGTGTTGGACACGCCACATTGACCAGAAATATTCTGGGAAGGGGTATGTATAATACAAGATCGAATGACTTCGACAGACTGACTCAGGGACGATGAGGGCAGACCTGAAGGATGGCAGCCAGTGTGAAGAGAGGATCAGCGGCTGATGCAGGGTCGAGGTAGGACATGAGCTGCTGGTAGGTCAGTGCCTGTTGGGTGCATGAGTTGCAGATCGTCGCTGCGCTCTCCGCTGAAACAAGTCGTTTTTTGTGGCGTCGCCGTGTCTGCCGGGTGGTCCAATTGCCCCGACTCGCACGTATAATCTCAATTGGTCTTTTTGAGGAATGTCTGTCGGACAAATGCGATTGAATTCCCGATTTATGGCAGGGCCGAGTCCTTACGCCAGCGTCGTTTGGTTGTCAAACCTCCACGTGTTTGTGTGTAAAATGTGCGCTTAATCGCAGAGGTCGAATTTAAGAGGAATAAAACGGGGAATGCAATAATAATCGAATAATGTCTTTAAACAGTTTAATTTACTGAGTTTATACAATCAAAAAGTTAGTTTTGTGACAACTTTCAGCTGTCGTGTTAAAGATAAGCATCTTGCATTTCATGAAATAAAGGGTCTGGATTCTTATCATTTTAACAATGAAAAAGTTAGTTAGTCATTTCGCAGTTGTCGTGGATTAGAAAAGCAAATTCTATTTGCAACATAATTACCAAAAGATTTCACAACAAATGACAAAGTTGCATGCTGGAGCAACAAACGAGGTATGTCAAGCTCAATCTTCGCGTATTTTGTTGGTCTCTCGCCGTACTCTGAAACAAAACTTTGGTTTAGGGAGCATAAGAACCGTTAAAAGAATCAAAAAATGTTATATCTGGCATTTTTTTTGTTGTTAGTGTTTTAAGCAATGTTTGTAATCAGCGAAAGTGCTTATGCTACCGTGTCTAAAAGGTTGTTTTTAGCTGGAACCAAGGAAAAGTTAGAAACCAATACCCTCCCAAATTAGGCAATTAACCACCCAGTTTACCTGGCTCCGGGGACTGTTGAGTTGGTTCACTTAGTTTTTCAGCCATGCGATTCTTCTCCCTCTTCTGTCGTCGACGTAGCTTTATTTGATCAGCCATCAGTTTCTGACGTTCAACCACAACCTGCAATAAATCTCATTTTTTCGCCATTTTTTCTACTGAACCTGGCACTTTGCACAGTAACACTCTTTGAATGGGCAATCCCTCTTGTGTCCTTTCAGTCGGTTCGCAACTCCGTGCTGAGCGCAACGTTGACAATTAGGTCGACGCTCTGGAAAAAAAAACAATTGCGTAAGATGAATGATGGCGTTATGAACTAAAAAAGTGATTAATGGCTTCAATGTTTCGATTTCCATGTTTCACTGATCGGCAAAAGATGGATTAATGACGATAATGATAGCTTTTTTCTAAAGAGAGCTCCTTTGATGCCCGTTCCGCTTATAGGTCAAACATTATTTATGATGTAAAAAGATTCTAAATCAGTTTTTGAAGTTTCAAAGTCTCATTGACAAATCCGCATCTAACGTACAACTGAAAATCATTTACAAAATCAGTTATACAAAAGTACTATGTAAAAAAAACTTTACAAAGAAAACATATGTTAGAACTGCTTTGACATTAGGTTTGGCTTATTTTTCTTGCCTGAGAATCTTGCGTGCGAAACTGTGATTCTGTAAAGTCT
Source organism: Oscheius sp. TEL-2014 (assembly GCA_001513535.1). Taxonomy (NCBI): domain Eukaryota; kingdom Metazoa; phylum Nematoda; class Chromadorea; order Rhabditida; family Rhabditidae; genus Oscheius; species Oscheius sp. TEL-2014. The sequence goes on along the minus strand of LNBV01009755.1, from coordinate 5,066 downwards.
CAAAACGTTAACTGTGTTTCATAAACGCTAGTGGAAGGACTCAATGGTTCTGGACAAGTGAAGTCTTTGATGGATTCACCACAAAGATGAATGTTCGCGTCCTTATGTCCTTGATGATCCCTCCGGTTTCATCTAACCTCCCGTACTTCATGAAAAGAACACTGGCAGGTGTCATTTCGGCGGCCAGTGCGAAATTGCAGTGAACAAGTGACGGTTATGAGGTCGAGAAGAAACTCGGATTGGCACGGCTGTCGCCGTTCCTTTCGCACTTCTTTCTAGACGCAACTATCGAACGCGGCCGCACACAAACACGTCGTTCACAGCTAGCCGTGACGGATGTGGGTGGCTGCTGTTGCAGGTGCCGATGAAGCCGAGTTTCCAACTGGACAAATGGAAGCAATTGTGTCTTAGCGAAAAGAGACTCCAGAGAGTCTGGCGACGCGGGACAATCTCATCCACGGAGATCACGATGGATGTGTCATTTCCTGGTCGTCGGCGACATAATTAAGCTCAAAATTGGGGGTTTCTCTAGCAACAATTTATCAGCTTTCGGTTGTTTTAACTAGGCATGATGGTTTCCAAAATCTAAAAGACCACCGTCAACTTTATAACGAGTTGCATCAAAGTATAAAGTTGCGTTGCGAACCCAAAGTTGGTTTTGCAACTGCCAGACTTGACGATTTACTTTTTAGGTAACTCTTTAGCGGTCTTAGGTTTAGGCAATTTTACGGTTGAAAGTTTTCAATATCACCAAACCTTTCGGTAGTCTGCACGACGATTCCTCTCCAGATGACGAAGCTCGGGGAAGACGTTCGGGTGTGCACTCAGAAGACTCCATTTCAACCAGCCGCTTGCTCAATTGACGTCGTTTATCAACCATCTGAAACTTTCTATGAAGAACTTCATTTTTTCAACTCTTGCTATTGAAACTTATATTCTCTGATTAAAAGTGACTTACTATGCATAAAGAACAGGAGCAGCTGATAAATTGACAAAGAGGTTTGTGTCCTTTCCTTGGTTCATAAAGGCCGTGATTCAGACATCTTTGACAGTAGTAAGCTTTCTTGCCTTCGAAAAGCTCTGGGACTATGTCCTCGATGTTCATGCTCCAAGTCTGAAACTTTTCTGTTTTTTTTTTGGAAGTGAATCCAGTGTTTCCAGATCGAGGAAACAAAAACAATGTTGTTCAGTTAGGTAAAGAATAATGAGTAGAGAGGTTGGATACGTGCTCCCATGAGGTTGAACTTCAAAATACCTCGGGTGAGCAGCGCCGAGCCGCGCCTATATACGGTGGCCACGCCCCTCTGTCCCATTGGCCGCTAAAAAAGCTCACAAGGGATCAATGAACGCATTTCCATAATTGGGAAGGATCAACTTATCCCCTAAATCCCATGAGGGGGTAGTTCGGCTAAGGAGCTAAGACATAGGCATACTGTAGGCAACGTGATGCTATTTAAAGCTGTATCTCGGCCAATGTTGCGCAAGATAAGTCTCAATTGAAAGGATCGGTGTTTTTTTACTTGTTGATGGATGTGCAACAAACAAGGTCACGAAGGCTTTAGTTACCTGTTCAATTTCCTCCAACCGTTTTGGACGCTGATAATCTAAAGATTTTAGAAACGTTTCAAAAGAGCCGAACCAGCTTAAAAACAGTTCAAATCAGTACTTTAGCACTCAAGTGATTGGTTATCGTATATGAATTTGATAATCATCAGTTTGACATGAATGCCATGATACTTTCCATCTTGCAAAACCAAAGAATATAGACCTTAGTAACATAATAAACATACAAGATTTCAGGAAAGACACCTAAGTGAGCGTAAATCGTGCGGAAGTTGATAAAATGTTGCGATTTAAGGTCGTGACTATCACTGAACTGATCGGATCAGACTGATACCAACATCGGCAAAAAACTGGTTTCCGAGAAGAAGTCTATAAAGTGCAAACTGTTTTTGTCGAACAAGAACATTGTTTTTTGGACTGTTCGCGATGTTTTGGGCAGGTTTGTTTTTTCATTCGAAAGAAATTGATGTTTCATGTTCTCCGACACCTTCTGAAAAAGGCTCTTCTTACGAAGTTTGAAAGATTCAGGTGCCTTAAAGTTTAGCATTTTTTTCACTGCAGGAATTCAAAAACATTGTAATTTTCTGTCATTGAAAACTAAGTCGGACTACTGTAACTAATAGAACATTGGGTGTCAGCTAAGCTAAGTAGCTTTAGGATCACTTACATCTCAGGTTTACCAGGCTCCCAAAAAGGAGTTTACACCAAAACATTTCACATTATACAGCGTACAAGATGAAACAATCCTTAACAATCTGCCATCATTGCGAGAGAAGAAAAGCAGTAAAAATCGCAAGCAGAGCTAAAGTGCAAGTGAATCGGATCAGCTGGAAGGCAAGACCACCATGAAGGAAGCTGACCTTGGTAGCGCGGGTGGCCGTTCAGTGTCTTCGAACGCCTGTGCAACGCGCAATAAATAAATCGGAGCGGCAAAAAAGCCTGCCAGGACCCCCCAGACACTGGAGGAAAATCTGCATTCATTTGCGCGATTGGACACCACACAAAGAAATGAAGGGCAGTTCGCGCCTGGAAGAGCGATTTTGAAAACAGCTGGCCCGTTTTTGAAGCTTAATTGCTTCTTTGATCGGATTTTCGGCAACGTTCCTTTTTTGAAACAAACTGGACCTTTTGAAGCAAAGTTGCATATTATGTTGAAGATACAGTTTTCCGCAATCTTATAGGTTTTGAACTAAGCCACTCAAACCACTTGGGTCAACGCTTTTTTATACAGTAACATGGGCGTCTCAAAGTCATATTCAGTATACGTGAACCCTGCCGTTTTATTCGCATGTGGTATTACCAGAGATACGATTTGTCAATTTTCACCATAGTAAAGTGCTTTTTGTTAGTTTTGGTAGACCTCTCCCCTGCTCAGAAAACGTTAGATAGTTCATCGAACTGATTGGTTTCAGCAGGGTATATAGCTTGCCTGTCGGCAGTCTGTCACAAATCATTATGTTATAGACAATGAATCGCTGACCCAATACTTTCAAGACGTACCGATTTTACGCGCTTTATCACCACTGTCTGTCGAAAACTGACTGTCAAAAACTGTTGCGAAGTCTATCGAAAGCATAGTCTGGCTAGGAAAACATTGCAAGTTTGGCAGAGTTTTTTTTTTGAAAGTGCCTATAAAATAAGGTGGTAACGTCTTTCGAAAAAACGACTTTTTAAACATTCTGTCTTCAACATCTTTTTATGAATTCAAAAAGCATGAGAGGTGGAACAAATCTACACTCCAAATGAAAATTGTGCGTTTTTCGATGTTCCGTCTTCTATTAATGGCGAATAAGAAAGAACACCCAGAAATTTGAATAAAGAAAGAATGCATGCGGCGACTACACTCACAGATGTGTTTTACTGAAAAATTGAAAGACAACAGGAAACGTATGTTTATACTGACAATTTCCGTTGGGTGCACATTGATTGCTGAATTCCATGCTCCGGTTATGAAAACTTAATATTATTCACTTTTACAAAAAGAACAGTTAGTGCTTTGAAACTTGAAAAAGCACATTGTTTTTTTGTTTTTTTTTTGAATTTTCGTAAGCGTCCTTGTTATTATTTTTGGTATGTTTTACGGTTTCATGATAGCAGTGTCCTCTTATGATTTATCATAGCCTGATACCAAGGTTGCACGACCTTGTGCCCTCTTTTCACAAACAGATTCGCACAATTTTATCACCACGCGTAATCTTATGAGTGTGCAAAAAGGTGCACCCGTTTTTCCTGCTTGTCTAATCTGGAATCTATGCCAAATGTTACAGCCAAGGTAGCACACAACGTAGCTTGAGATGAAGTACCACTAGAGTGCAAATTAGAAGAGAACCGGTTAACGACTCTTTACGAAAGACCTCCGACCTAGTCTCGGCTATCTTTTTCCACGAGGAAACAGCCACGGAACGGACAAAATTAGCTATTTCCGTGGCTTTCAGCTGTCCCTCAGGTCATATCCGACTCAACTTTAGCAATCAAATTAAGACCATTGCCGCCTCGCCGCTTGACAATGACAAATCAGAGTCATTTGCCACGGGAAACAACCGGTGCCAACCACCTACAGTAATCAACCTAGCAGCGAAAACGTAGGTTGAATGGGACAGCGCTCGGGGTTTTTGCAATGATCCACTAGTTGTAACAAGAACATAGTAACAAACCGCATATGCACATCAAAGTTAGGCTCCTACAGAACGTGTATTGGTTTGCATTCTTCATCAACCGAAAAAACTATCTCTGAAAAAAACCTGATAATCTTCAGACACAATAATCACATCATTGTGTCTGATCATAAGCTGTGTGCATAAATAGTTGAGGACCGAAGCAGAACATACACGGAAGGGTATTCAGAGTGTTAATCTAAATTCAAGTTTACGGGGTTGTTTAACAGTTGTGTGTCTAGCCTGACATTGTTCTGCTCGGGGACCGAAGCTGTAAGGATGTTCCGAACGGATTGATAAAGTGGTTAGGTGGTCCTAGTTTTTTTGAGTTGTTATCGATGCAATAGAGTTCGATTTATGTAGATTATACATCAAATTGGTCATCAGCAAAACTTATTTGTCTCTATGAAATCGTTCATGATTAAGTCTTACATAAATCCGCAAATATTTAGTTTGGACTGATTGTTAGATCCCTTTGTTGTCATGAAAAGTGTTTAAAATCTTGAATGAACAACGTAATATTCTAGTCAAACATTAGTGCACAGGCATATCTCTCAAACTGTCGTTTAAAAACTGTGCGCAACGAAAAATGCGTTTCGAGCTGAAAATATAATAATTTTTTTAAATATTTTTTTTTCAAAACCGATTAGACATTTGTGCTCTATTTTTTGTGGCAATTATCATGAAAATAATTCCAATGCTATATAAACACCCTCTCCTGACCACATCTGCCGAGATACAGTAAGCCGCGCTAGACGGAAAATGCGCGTACGTAAGGAAGACGGGGCCGCTCTGCCAGCGGCTGAGTTTGAATTTCCGTTTTAATTCTGTTTCAATTTATATACTGTC
>LNBV01009703.1:0-11337 GCA_001513535.1 Oscheius sp. TEL-2014 | reverse complement strand
TAACTATAGTTTTCTTTAGAGATTGAAAGTGTTTGCGCTCCGTGATGTTTATACATTATACAATAATAAACGACAATTAAGGGTTGTCTCATACCGTTAGCTTCCTGCCTTAGTGTATGTTATCTCAGAGTTGTAACCCGTTTATTGTAAGCTGATAAGTAGATCAATGATTCGCTACGAATAAACAACAACTCTCATTTTGTTGACTAGTGTGTTGAATGTATTGTGTGTCATCATGTCAGAAGTAACTACTAGTAGGCGCTCCAGCTGACAGAGTGGTTTCGTTAAATTTCCCGAGTTCGCCCGGCGCAGTGTTGTAGGTTGCTTTGGATAGTTTCTCTTTTGGTGCAGATGAAGTGAAACTGACGGCTCCCGAACGCAAGTGTTAAATATGGGTCTTTCTTCAAAATCTTCAAAAGCAACTCAGACTGAGCTATTTTAGTTAAGAGCTTCCCAAATTCCCCATGATACAAAAATCCTCACTTTATGTGAAGTGTTGGCTTTTCTAAGTATTGTTTCACAACATATGTGCTGCCGATGGGAACTGAGTTACAATTTTCGACAAGACAACGGGGACATGTTCACGATACTGATTAAAATGTTTTATTTAGGTCTGTGACAGGTTCATGAGAATTTTCAATGGGCATTTAGTGTAGATGTCTAGGAATAGTTTTAAGTTGAAATACAACTGACATATGACCAATATGGCGTACAATTGAGCGTGGGATTCACGGAACGGGATAAAACGTCTAACGGTTCAGACTACAACGTGTACGGCGAATACTCTCCTTTTGGATTGGAGCAGGGACCCGTGCTACACAGCGACACCGCTCATTTTCCCGTGTTCGTCACGTAGTGAATTGACTGGTACCAACGATTGGGCTGGAATCTGTTCCAGAATCCGGGTCCTGAAACGGAAATAAATGCTGATTTATCATTGGATTACCTTGTTCGCTAGTGCCGTCACCAGGCTTTTGGAAAGCGAGCTCGGGACCAGGGGGAGGTGGGGTGGTCATTGGCAGCGGCTTGAATGTGTGTTTTTCTGCGGGATTTCCTTGCTTCACTGGTTTGGGGCGCCTAAATATGGTTTCTCAGCCAAGCTCAAATAGTTATAATTTACGGTGTTGTTACTGGAACCTCCTCTGTGACTTCTTCTACAACCTCAGCTGTCTTTTCTTCTTCAGGTTCACTGATTTCCTCAGGTCCAGGAGTTGGCTTCAAAAATTTGTTTTTGAATTGGGCTTCAAGGGTTTACCTGCTCAACTTCGGCCTCAGAACTGGTCTCAACTTCTACACTTGTGGGTTTCATGGTAGTTGAAGTGATGAGCTTCTGCCAGAAAGGAATGTATTTGGGTGTGGGCTTCGCCTTCTGACCAACAGTAAATCTTAATTAAAATATTATAGATGTATGAAAAATTAACCTACTTATCCCAGATGTTGGGCTTCGTGGTAGTGGTAGCTTCCGGGGCAGGAGTTTTGGACGTCTTTGGTCTTGGGGAAGCACGTTTCTTGTCAACGGATGACTAAATTTGTTTCATGCAGTGAAAAACTAAAGCTGAGAACTATAATTCTGCTCCAATGTAGTTTTCGGCAACGCAACAAAAATCAGGCACTAAACATCGGACTAACATCCCCCAAAAGCAAAATTGATGCCAAACAAAGGTGGAACAAAGCAGTGCTGGACAAAGAAACGGTGGCATCATGCCGTTACCTTTTTGGAAGTAGGCTTCGGGGTGGTCACCTCTTCTTCCACAGACACTAATGGCTCTTCTTCAATCGGCGTAGCTTCAGTTGTTGTAGTTGTGGCCTTTCCTCCTTTGGGCGCCCGGGTCAAAAGACGAAGACGATTCACCTGCAGGGAGTGGAAGCACATGCTGACACAAAAACGTGCTGACAACAACACAAAACAAAAACTGCTCGAACTAAGTCGTGCTTACAAAAGGCAACCAAACCGTTGAAAATGCCTACCCTAGTCGTCTTTTCAGTGACAGCTTCCTCTTCCTCAATAATGGTGGAGTTAAGGATTCCAGACTGAGTGTTGCAAATTGCAGTGGCATAGCATCTGCTGATCATCTGAAATGATTGAAATGTTACATGATTATAAAATTAATTACTAACCTGATGAATGTATGCTTTTGCTTTGTAGCCATCCTTGCGGTATTTGGCTATGAAAGTCTCAAAAGTTCCAGACTGTCTGCAGTATGCAGCGTCAGAGGCATCTTGGCAACGGAAAGACAGCTTCTCACCTGAGCAAAGTTAAAGAATGAAACGTTCTACTTATGAAACTAACCTCTTTCATGGCAGTAGTTGAAGCACATGACACCGAAACCTAGCTGTTGACAGGCTCCATGACGAGCCTTGAAAATGGATGCGCACGTTTTCTTGTACTGAAAAGTATACCTTATCATTGTATTGATAGACTTTCTTACCTGGAAGTTGCTTCCAACAGGTTCCTTCGCACCTGTTCTAGGCATAATCCAAGTCTTGTCAAGAGCCCGAATAAGTCTGTTCAACTTGTCAACATCGACAAACTCGTTTCTGCCACTGTTGCTAAGCTAAAATTTAAAATTTCATTATCTAACGAGGCTCATTACCGATTGCTTTCCTGTAACTCTAGCAGGTGTCTGTGCTGCACTTTGGCGAGACTTGGTTTGCTCAATGGCACGGTTCACTGCATTTTGCCGCGAGTTTGCTGAAATCAAATTTTTTTCTATGCGAGCACAGTTTTATAACATATCTGTACTTCTGGTAAAATGACCACTTGAGAACCTACTGCTATTCTTTCAGTTGGTTGGGGATCAGTCAACAGAGGTGCGAACGCCGCGTGCAGTAGCCTAGCAGATTAACAAGAACCGATGCGCTTCCGAACCTCCGCGTTTCCGGAAGCGTAAAAAACTTCCATTTTTAGAGTTCCGTAGGTTTTTATCAACGGGACTATTCAAATCACTTAGTCCCTCAACCCTTAAATAATCCTCAACCCTTAAATAACTCAGTCAAAAGAAGCTTGGGCATTGTCCTTTGATGCACGTGTATAAACTTCTAATGGTAGGAAAAGAACTAAAGCCACAGTTATTCAAGTAATTCAGGATGATCTTTGAGGAAGCGAGGATCAGTTATCAGTGGCGGCGTGACGCTGCTCTCAAGCAGCCGTGTATGAGTCTGTTTGCGGTCAGCGCGCGCGTGTTCGCGACATATGAAACTACGTGTGATGGACAAACAGAAGAAACACATGTGTACAGTGCCGTTCTACTGCTGCTCCCGAAAGGAATGCGTCCGCGAATATTTGTCCTTCCGGATAGAGTTTCAAAATTTTACGGCAGTGCTGAACACATTCAAATTTTCAATATCTTCTTGAACGAAGCTAGATTCTGTATCACAAACGTAAAATTGGTTTTTTCACAAGGCAATTAAAGTATGTATCAAATCGTATGAATTTGAAGTTTCGAAGTTCTAGGGGAAAAAAACTCTGTAGTTCAAAACGTTTCACTAGAAATGTGTTAGATTAGTAGCGCTAATCAAAACAAGAAAAAAAGACATTGACTTTGAATAAGCTAAGTTTAGCCTTTCATTAAAAAAGGACATATATTGTACAGCTTGACATTCAGAGCTTAGGAAACAGTTTTATGCATGCTTCTATCAAATACAATCTAAATATATTTGATGTCCTCGACTGCCTTGGTTTTTAAAGTGTTTGGCTACCAGTTTAAGCATTTCAACATTCTCACACCGATAGCGGCTTCTTTCTTTGCGCGTGCGCGGCTCTTGCGAGATCAGCACAAACACGATCAGAGCCTCTGTTGGATAAAGCAGAATTGACCAAACACGGCGGCTCACGGCAATCAATCCATTCGCTTTAAGGAAGAGAGAAAGACCAGAAATATTTTTGAATCATGAATCAAACATTATAAAAATATTTTCAAAAGGACATTCAAACGAAGATCTATTGCCCTTTAAAGATTCGTGGAAAACGAAAAACGCAATACAAATCATAGGTGACATTTGATTACGAAAGTGTGACGAAAACTTTCATGCTACAGGGAACATTCAACTGAAAACCTTGTGTGTCAAATCAGTTGAACATCACAGAAAGTAAAAACATAAGTATAAGACTGTGAATTTATAGACAACGGGAGACCCTTACCCGCTCCAGAGACAATGTCTCCAATGAAGACAGTTGAAAGTAGTAGGAGAAGACGCATGTGAGCGGTGGGTTACGGTAGTGCCGAGGGTGTCCGAAGTGACCCCGCGCCCGCTGGACTGAGTATATAGAAGAGGGAGGGCGGGCTCAAAATCGCGCAAATAGCTCGAGGCTGTCTCGAACTAGAAAGAGCAAGCGAAAAGGGAAGACACAGACATAGATAAGGGATAAGGGAGGACCTGACAGCGAGTCACGATATGAACAAGCCTCCGAATTGGTACGCGATATTTTGGGCACTGCAGATATACTTGGACATCATATGCTTTTGGGATTTCATAATATTGTCTTTTTAAGTTTGTTTATAGGAAATGGCTTCGTGCAAAAAAGCCACAAAGCCAATGCTGAGATATTGTTCTTAGGCTTTGTTTTTCTGGAGGGGGGGGGTATGATCCTCAGGTAATGTTAGAAGCCAAATCGCCCTTTAGATTTGACTATGATTGTATCATGCCTGCAATTCATGAATGAAGAAATAAATACAGAGGTAAAGATGGGGGTATAGATAAAGAGAGAGAGAGAGAGATACAGGGAGAGGTAGATGGAGAGAGAAAGATGGAGTTTGATAAAAATGCTCCTCTATAGAAACGTTGTATTTTTATACTGTAAGTGTCTTCAATTCCATTGTCTTTATGATTCCGAGTTTGCCCTGTTATGCTGACAACTGGCTAATGCTCAACTTTTTCCATTGCAGCGTTTCGCCATATAGACCAGCTCAGTGGAATCTAGATGCTCTTGAACTAACCATACTTCATGTTATTTGACCTTCCCATCAACGGACAATATCATCAACTGCGCACGAGAAAAAACTGCGGTCACCGCCTTTTATCAACATCTTGCAGAAGAAAAAATAAGACGCCTAATAACCACAGTCCTTCTATTGTTCGACCATCGTTGCCCTTTTTCCTTAGCGACAACGCTAAAAGCCGCAAAAAGTTCCAGTACTCGAGACGACGCTCGCCGCCTTTCGAGGGATCGTTTTTTGCCCTCTCGAGCGCGTTCTGGAGAGCAGGCGACACGAGGCCACCCATGATAGTTTTCCACGCATAGAATTTGCTTAAAAAAGGTTTCATCACTAAATTGAAGTTCAGCATTCTTTGCACTGACAGCCGTGTTTTCGCATAAGTTATATTGTCACCTCACCTATTGCTCTTCAAGAAAAGTGTAAAGACGAAACACATATATGGCTACGAAGAACCCAACATTGGTTTTTCAAAAGAAAAAAAACCAACTGTCAAATCTCGTGTAATTTGAAATTTTTTCGCTTGACATCACTATCACTACCGGATCAGTGGTTTAGGATAAACTTGCCAAATTCATTATTGAAAAAACTCGGTTGTTTCTTCACCAGATGACGAAATGAGATACGATCGGACCTTTTACCAACCTCATCTTGAAAGCCGGTGTGGAATCCAGTCGACAGATAGAATCTCCGGATCGGCCGCCTGACTGCAAAGCACTTTCACAGGTCTCCACGTTTTCAAATTTCTCTCTTCTTTTTGTTTGATTTGTGAAATGAGAGACTCTCGTTATAAGTATGGAGGACTTTTATTGCTTACTTTACAACAAGCCAGGTAAATCAGCTCATGTTCCATGAATACATAGTTTCAGTATGCCTCTGATGGCAAGGTATTCTCGCTATCGTTCGGAAGACAAAGTCTTTCTTACAACAGTGAATGTATTCATGATGGAAGTTATCAAACTGGTAGTTTGTAGTACAATCATTATCTACTCTGCGAAATCAATCAAAAAGTACGCCTTTTGAGTAATTTAGATTAACATGTTATGTTTAGATTCCTCATTGAACTGAAAACGGCGATTTATGATAACCCTACAGAGACGGCGAAAATCTGTCTACCTGCTGTGATCTACACTCTTCAGAATAATCTGTACTATATCGCCCTGACCCACTTGGAAGCCACTACATTCTGTGTGAGTTCTCTTCAGACCGCAGACAAAGACCTGGTTTATTAATTGCTCGCGCATGATATCCCGGCGGCGACCTTTGTCCACAACAAACAAACGGAGATATTTCAGATCGCCTATCAGATGAAAATATTCACAACGGCCTTGCTCATGTTTATTGTCCTGGGGAAAAGACTTTCTTCAAATCAGTGGATTGCTTTGGTTATTCTTGTTTTGGGTACGTGGGAGAGACTAAGGTCATACATTTAGTGTTCAGGGGTTGTTGATGTTCAGCTGGTGTATTCACCCCCGGCTGCTTCAGAAACTGTCGAGCAGAAGCCATTCCTTGGTTTTGTAAGTGTCATTTCAATGTGCTTCACATCAGCCTTCGCCGGTTCGCACACCATTTGGAAGTTCTAAGTTTCATGTTCAGGTGTTTACCTTGAAAAAGTGCTGAAAGAGAGTGAAGTCTCCGTCTGGATGCAAAACGTGCGACTGGCTATCATTGGTCTGCCCATCTCCTTCTTCTCAATGTGGTTCTACGACTGGGAGACGATTCAAAGCCGTGAGTCAAAGCACATACCTCGGCTGCAAGCGCAAACATGTACAAAAAAGGAAGGCGACACCTCAAAGGGCGTCACAACAATGCGGGCGACGGCCGGATGAACCCGGTCCGGTCTGGGCATCCGGACTCGGCGAGCGGATTGTGTCATGGAGCGCGACCCCGGTTCAACGCGAAAAATACGGCGCTAGGTACACAGTGTTTTCGAGCGTTGTTCGCCTCAGGGTGTGTCTTGCTCAAACAAAGACTGCCAAATTGGGACTACTGAAGGAAGCAGGTGCACTTTGAGTTCAGGGGATCATTGGTGATAAAGGTTGTGGAAGATACCAAGAATTTCTGCAATTTCCCGGTTATGGGTTAAATTTGCAACAGAAAAACTGCCAAACTGCACAATCAGACCAAGACCCCACAGCTTCTGTGAGCTCACAAGAAGAGTTTCCCAAAATCAAAAACTTTGACCATTATTTTGCTTCTCAACTGTATTCGTGGATGTTCTGTGAGCTAATGCTAATTACCCCATTTACCCAAGAACCCCAGAACCTAGACTAGGCATGATTTTGCGTCTCAACAGTTCCCTTAGTAAAGCTAACTGCCATTCTTTGCCTGCTTGAGTGTTCCACCATACCGTTGTAATACAAGATTAGATCTACCTTTGTGATTGTAATATTGAACAAACCAACATCACGACAGACGAAAATAAAGAATAGCAAACCGTAGGCAAACCATAGGTAAAACCAAAAGAAGTTTATTCCATTGTTTGGGTTTTTGACAAAAGCTCGTTTCTAGCCGCTTTGTTCATATTTTTCAAGAAAGAGCTCAACTATTACATACAAATAACAATAAATTCATGGTGTCATATTTGCGCCTTACAGTAAGAGTATACGACTCAAAATCATAGATTAATCAGGCAAAAAACCTATTTTGTTTTAGAAGGTGCATTCCGTGGCTGGGATTTCCTCGTGGTGTGTCTGACCGTCACAAACTCCGTGGGTGGTCTGCTGATTTCCATTGTCATCAAGTACGCGGACAATATTCTCAAGGCATATGCCCAGGTTCGTACCTTTTGGTGTTATAAATCGTACTTTTCAGAGTATGGCAATCATCGGAGCTGCTGTGGGATCTTGGCTTTTGTTTGACTTTGTTCCTGGATTCTTTTTCACAGTGGGCTCTTGTTTGGTTATTTTATCTATTATCATGTATACCCTTTACCCCTACAAAGCAAGCAATGCCCCTTTCGATCTACACAAACTGGGCAGTTCTAACAAAGGAGGCCTGTTGATGGTGAAGCCGACCAAGGGTCTCGCCTTGTAGACCAGTTTTCATTTGCTCTAATTAGTAATATTGTAAAATTGTGCAATTCCCAGCAATATCGTCCATGGGTGCATTGTTGTTTTAGTATTAAAGGTGTTATCTCGCGAGATTTCCAATTATCGTAGGTGATCGCGGCCGGTTCGAAGCGGAAGCGATGCCGCCATTTAATCAAAAGGCAGGTCTGGATCCGTAGTCGAGACGCCCTGAGGAGATGTTGTTTCTGTACACCCGAGAACAGGCCTCATCGCTCAGAGATACCAGTTCGTCTTGCCAAAAAGCGAATGTTTTCAAGAGTGCCCTCTAGTACGTATAAGGACCCTTCACTTTTCGCTTTCCTTAACATCCATGTTTCCCTGTTCGTCATTTCCTGCATTTTTAAACCTTCGTATCGAAGATAACATTTTTACTCTCCAAGTTACTAAACTGCTATAAACTTACAAAAGCATGATCTTTTCCCCTATCGCTAGATGGCTTTATTTAGGAAAAGAAACAAAAAGAAAAACACTAGTCAAACCGTAAAAAATATATGCATTTTAAAAATATATGCATTATATATAGTGTTTTCTTCCGTAAATGCAACCTATGGTATCTCTAAATTTGTTTTATAAAAATTATTTTCAAAACAAGAGCGGTCAATTTTTGTGGAAAATTGGGTGAGCAAAACTTTTTAAATTCCTTTCAAAGAGTACAAATAGGCATATCAAATCGGCATTTTTGTTTTATAAATAGTTTCCCCTCAAGCAAGGTAACAATTTTTTGTTGAAACGGACATTTGTAAAATGAATGATCATGTATTTTGAAAAAGACCGATTATCTTTACAAATCTTTCATTGTTTGCGGCAAATTCTAACGTTTTTATTAATTTTTGGTCATCCTAGAAAGCGGCAATGCTGTTAGGCGTATTCGCGCTCCATTGTAACAAGGCGACCGCGTGTATTTCATAGAGATTCTGAAAACGGCAAATTGATTTTTTTACTGGAAAATGTTTATCTTAATCGAAACTATAAAATTTATACAATTAAACAAAACTAATTTGAATGCATACTATTATGCATATCGCTCACAAGACCCGTTGGAAAAATGCGGCGTTTCTCTCGAGGCAGTCCTTTAACCGGGACGGCGCCGCTTGTGCGATACATTTGCTTGCGCCCGCCGTTCGGCAGAGGAGATACATGTGTCAAGGGTCAAAAGTTGACATTAGAGGGTAATGACCACTGTACACAAGCCTTGTTTTTCGCGTAAATAGTGACGAATCGGTTGGCCGAGCGGATCCTCCCCCTGAACCGGTGCTTTCTTAGTTGCTTCTCGTCTTCTGTATCTCGTCTTTGATCAACAAAATCGAATTCCAGACAAGCTTCCGAACGCCATGAGGTCAAATGTCTGGCTGTGTTTATTAGGTTCGTGTTTAAAAATAGTCATTGTAGGAAATTTATGTATAACCAAATGCCTTTTTCAGTTATCTGTGTGAATAGTAGTGAGGACGACTTGTTGTCTGAAATCCAACACGAATTGAAGAAAATGCTGGATTCGGAACTTACTCTACCTGTTCAAAAACGGATCTCAGATGATCTACTTCAAATAATTGAAGGAAGCGGTGAAGCTGATACCATCGGAGAAAGCTTTACACATGATGAAGGTAGAATATTACATTGCAAGCTTCGTTTTTTCTCTTTGCAAAGAGGTAAAAAAACAGCTTTCAAGGCTTTTAACCACGCTTTGTTATAAATTGTTCTTACAGGTTTGACATTGCCCAACCTATCCACATTGCTCACAACCACGACGTCAACACAGAAACCAACAACCACGGAAACCACTACCACTACAACTACAACAACGTCGACAACTACGATCACATCTACTACTTCTCTTGCTACGACAACAACTATAAAAGCCAGTGGAAGCTCCAGAAGGACAAAAGTTTGCGTGACTGAAGCACAATGTCTGGGAGACCACGAGTGTGGAAAGGTTGAACTACTCTATTTTCAAACCATCAACATTTTAGGGACGTTGTAGTGGAACTCATCTCGGCCGCTGTAACTGTAGAGCTTGTATTCCTACTAAAAACTGTACGGATGACTCAGAATGTGGAGGACTGAGGGATTCCTGTCACTTGGGATCATGCCATTGCCAGAGAGTGAGGTGTAAGTAGTAAATGGATCTATATTGAATTTCAGGCTCTGTCGTTACACGGATTTCCTTTGATGGTTGATGCATTGTTAACCTTCTGTGGAGTTAATACGTGTTCTGTTAATGGAGACGACTGCCACGGGTTACCATGCAACACGGGAAAGTGCATCTGCAAAGGTGTCAATTAATAAAGTCTACAACGTTTGGTTTTACTTGAATCTCTTAATCTTTCATTGTCGTTCAAGAAAGTCTATACACTTTTTCTAGTATAGACTTTTTTCTGGTAACCGGTTATTTGGACAAAAATATAGTTTCGTTTTGAGAATAACACCAATTATATCTAAACGATGTGTCCTCGTCGCGTTGAACTTATTGAACTTATTTTTCATGACGGTTTCAATCGCAATGTAATTGGACCTTGGGACCTAAATAAGTACTACAAACTACTTAGGAACTAAATATTTCGAAAACGTAGAAAAGGTAGAGGTTATTAGTATTTTTTCTCTCGGTTTTTATATTTTCCTGCGGGACTCTCACGGTCAATATCAGGGTGGCGTAGATTGATAAGAAATGGTGCCTCGTGCCCATCTACTATTCCTGGAACATGAGGTCCCTCCTGTATTTTGCAATTGGCCTCACTTCGGCCTTTCGACTACAAGGAGTAGCTGTGAAAGGACGCCTCCGCTGCGGTGACGTCATTCTTAGAAATACAAAGGTGAAATTATACGATATTGACACAAGTGAGTCATTTTAATCAAACTATACCTAATTTCTTTTTAGACCCCGGAGATCCTGATGATCTTCTAGATGAAAAATACACAGATAAGAATGGTGAATTCCGGGTGGATGGAAATACAAGGGAAATGACTGATATCGACCCCGTTCTTTATATTTATCACGATTGTCTTGACGATATTCGGGTAAGTTTTTTACCCATCTTTTTTTAAAGTTTAATCTGATTGTGATAGATCCTCTGACGGTTGAAAACACATTGTTATTTTGTTTGTCACCAAAACAATCTTTGTATGACGTTTATAAATTCAACCTCTCTAGGCAAAGAGAAAATACCTTTTTCGATTTAAAATTAGTGCACAAAATTAGGCTGCTGCATGTGAAAGAAATGTTATCTTAAGGAATTTTGTTAACTTAATGACCAAATTACTGTTTTGCGTGAAAACGCCCGTTAATTGAAACTTTAGGAATAAGGACGATTTTTTTTTTAGAAATTTAAAACGTATAT
>LNBV01009641.1:0-15687 GCA_001513535.1 Oscheius sp. TEL-2014 | reverse complement strand
GTGTGTGTGTGCGTGTGTGTATGTGTGAGAGAGAGCGAAGAGATAGTAAAAATCATTTTTCTCCAAGCCTTCATTTGGCTGTGACAAGAAAAGAGTTGAAAAAACAATATAGAATTTAACGCTGAATATGGTTGTAAAAACCCAGCTAGCTTACAACGACTCACAACTGGATGTGAATTTCAAAAGCGACAATGAGATATTGGTTTAGTGCTGAACCATGTAATGAGGGTTTGACCTTGTTGTAATTCGGAAACGAAGAAAAGCGAAAATGATTGAAGGGCTACATGACACCTCTAGTCACGCCCGCGTGCTACGTAGGGTATTCTATTGCATTGTTACGCGGACAAGGAACACATCTTGCATTTGTAAACAAGCTACGTAAAATATACACTTTCACTCGTAATAACAACGGTTGTTTACCTGCAGTTGAAGGTTTCGGAGAGAAACTTGAAGACGGGCAAGTTCCGTGTTTGAAACAGAAGCAGTCGTCTGAAAAAGACATTTCCCTGGTATGAAAAAAGGATTAAATGAGGCAAGACAGGGCAAATGTTCGAAGCTGGCGTTGCCCGTCGTGGTTGATTGATCATTGACTGACAAGCGCAATTTGCATATGGAAACCGTCCCATCTGGTCCGTCGTATCGCAAAAGAGAGTGCAAAACGCTCGTTTGAAAGTTGCGAGGAGGCAGGTGGGGAATCGGGGCGTGAAAAGATGGCGAATTCCCGCGCAATTGCTCAGACGTGTGAGATTTGAAATGGCAATTCAGGTACGATTGCGCGGAAAGGCGCAGACTTGTACGAGAGACAATGGTACTCGAGACTTGTAAGCGCACAAAGAAACGGATGAATTAGCGAGATTCAAATTAACAAAAGAGAGCACTCAACGCTTTCGAAAGTGCGCAGACGACTGGCCGCGCGCCTGTCAGCAATCTGCATAGATTACACAAGGACCTTTGACAGAGGCGGCGACACCCAGAAATATGACCTTCTAATGGGAACAACTGGTCCGAAATGTCATAATCATCTAGAATAACAGAGACCTCCCGCCGTTGTCGTAAAGAATTAATGTCTTTGTACTATAACACCCACCGTGTTCCTGTTCAGTTCTTCGATTTCGCGTTTAGCAACAGTTATTTCGCTGTTTTTCGACGAAATTTCGATCTGCAACTCCCGAATCTTCTCCTGGAGGACGAAGATCTGAAACAACCTTGGATTCAGATACAAAAGTTTGCTACCTGCTCCTTGATGCTGATGTTCTCCTTGCTCAGTTCTCGCACTCGGTCATCACTTTCAACCAAGGAAGCACTTTCACTCCTTCTGAATCGGAAACATTCTTCCCGCCAACAAAGATTCAATATACCTCAACTTTTCAATGTCTTTCTTCAAATCTGTGAGTTCAGCCAGTTGAGTGTGTTGTTGCAATCGAGCAGCATCTGCCTCCCGTTTAGCCGAAGTTAACGCAGACATTATGACGTCATCGATAGTGTCGACAAGCTTAAAAAAGAAGTATTGATTGATTTCAAAAATGTTTACCTGGTTGTCTTCCATTTCGGTCTCAATCCGACCTCCGTTCAGAGCAACAGCTGCGCAAAGACTTCTGAGGCGACTGATCAACTCGCTACACCTGGTTTTCTCCGTCACCAGGTCTTCTCGAAGTCTTTGGGTCTTCTTAGTCTCCAGATCGACCTAGAAAATGTCTTTTGTGAATTTGTTGTCATTTTACGAACCTGTTGATGAAGAGTTCTGTTTTCCGCTTCAACATCTCCAAGCCGATTCGACTGCTCAACAAACATTTTCTCGCTAGCTTCAAGTCGTCGAGCAGAATCTTCGGTTGCAAGCATCTTCATCCGAATGCTCTCCAGCTCGTCTTCTGCTTTTTCAGCTCGTTCCTGAAGAACTTATGTATGTCAGAATATTGGTGCTTACCTTCAGAGACTTCCTGTCGTTTTCTGCACTCTTCTGGGCCCGTTCACTTTGAGCAAGAAGAAGTTCCAACCGATGCTGAGCCTTAAAAAATCATTTTAAATACGGTTTCACTTGTTTTAGAAACCTCCATTGCTTCGTCTTGGGCCACCCGGAGTGCTCGTTGATCCTCTCGGATTCTCTCGAGCTGCCTTTCTGCTTGTGTCTTTTCTTCCTCTGTTGACTGCAGACGCATCCGTGTTTGTTCAAGCTCCATCTCGCATTCTCGCACCTACGGAAGTGTTCAATTAATTGGTCAATGTTTACCTTCTTCTCAGCTTCGATTTCGAACTTTTTGCCGAATTCAGTTTGGAATTGGGCGAACTTTCTGCGAGCGTCATGGAGGTTGTGGATGGCTTCGTCTCTCGATGTCCTGACAGTTACAAGCTCTTCAGAAGTCTAAAAATAGGGAAATAGTGATTTTTCTTTTTAGATTGTTATCTAACCTCTTTAAACAGCACATTCAGCGAAGAAAGGGTCTGTTCAAGTTGATTCAACTGTTTCGTTACCATCTCATTCTCTTCTTTGACCTCGGAAATTTCCGTTTCTCTCGACTGAATTACTTGCTTCAGATCTTCCATTTCGGGCACAAGAAGCTGAATACTGAAACCCGCTCTCAGATTTGTTATAAAACTAAAATTACGATGTTTCAGCTTCTCCTTGGGAGTCAAGTTTAGCCTTCAATCTTCGAATCTCCAAGCGCAGTTTTGCATTCTCACTCCGTTCTGAATCTTCCAACTGATCAGCCAAAGTGCCAAAGCTTTCCCGTGGAGTGGCATCGTTTTGAGCATTTGCGAATCTAAAAACTGACTGTTTATTTTACAAGAGGAGGAACTTCACCTTTCTTGCTCGCAAATCGTATCGTTCAGCATGACATTGTCATTCTCCAGTTTGGAAATTTCCGAAAGAAGCTTTTCAATCTCTTCGTTCTTCTTAACAAAACCAGTTAATTTAAAAATTTAACTAAATAAACCTCAGCCAATTTCGATTGAGAATCTTGCAAATTCTCCTGAAGTTGCTTTACGCGAACATCTGCGTCTTGGAGAGTCTAAAACATTATTGTTTTATTACACTGATAAACACAAACCGTTTGCTTTTCCTTTAAAGAGTCTAACTCGCTCTCCAGAAGATAGTTTGTCTTGCTCAAATCTTCATTCTCCGTTTTGATAATCTGAAATTATCAATGCTCACTGAACAAAATTTTGAATACATCGGCCCTAGATTTCCAGTATTCCAAACTCTCTTGCTTTTCTCGGAGTCGCTTGTTTTCATGCTCCACTTTTTCCAGTTTACGAATCTGAAACCAACTTTGTTTATTTGTAAAGTGGATTCTAACCTTTTGCTGAGCACAGTCCAACTCATCTCGCAAGTCTACAGCAGTTCTGGCGTCTTTGACCAACTCCAACTTTTGGCTTTGAAGTTGTAGGATCTAAATGAAACATTATTCTTTAAATGTTGTTCGATGCTACAATTTCATCTCTCTTCTTTATATCCTCGTGCATATCCTCAACCTCCTCTTCTTTGTGTTCCCTAAACACGCAAATTTAGAGGGATTCAAAAAAACATACAATAATTTATGCAATCTTCGATTGTCAGCTTTCACAGCATGGAGATCAAGGGTGGAATTTCTATCCAGAAGAGTTGGAGATGGGGAACGGCGGTCTGAAAAAGTATACATACTTGTTAGGACTATGAATTAAATTTACCATATTTGATCTCTGCCATTCGCATGATTGGAAGGTCACCGTTTAAGGAAGAGGTCGCTGTTGTGCTACTACCACCGTCACTGTCCTAAAAGTTAAGGTTATTAATTAAGGGTGTTAAGGTTTTACGTGATCTGTGGACATATTCTGAACTTGCTGAGCAAGATTGTCCCTTTCTTGCAAGGCCTTTTCGAGTTGGATTACAATTTCGTTCTCTTCAGGACTTTGATAGGGGACAGAAAGAACAACAGATGATCCTTCGGTAACCTAAATAAATAAATATCATAATTTTCTATTTTTACAAACCTTCTGAATATGCTTGGCAAGGGCTTTCTGAGTCTGAGGAGCCAATCGGGTAATACGTTCAACGAAAGTTTTTCTTCTTTCACCTTGTACAGCACAACCCAATAGTAATAATAAGAACTTGTTCAGTTCATTGCCCGATTCCTCTGAAAAAAAATTGAATGTTATTTTTATTTGGTAATTAAAAAAGAAAAAAAGATTAACAGTTAAGTGATAAATTCCAGAGAGTCTGTCCTGCAACCGGACAGTCGATTAGATGATTCGCCGGCCAAACAGCCGGTGCCGCAGGCGTTCGCTGGGCGGAAAGCGGAAGCGCAAACGACGCTGCAGAAACGAGCTCTTATGATAGCGCGGAAATCGCATTTGCTCTAAGAACAGGGACACTAGTTGTCCTGGAATGTGGAGGCGTACAAATGGATGCTAAATATTGAACATTAATACATTAATCTGTTACAAGTAAAACCACTTCTACATTTTTCAGGGAACTTCATTCGGATCATGGTTTCTTGAGTTATGACTGCAGTCAAGTGATACGTACAAGTGATATGCAAAAAAGCCAAATCTGAATCTATATCTTTCCCGAAGGGTCGTAAAATTTTTAAAGAACATGCGAATAATAACAAGCAGTAAAATAGCGTCTGAACACTGTTGCTTTTTTACGGATTTATCAGGAAGGATTGTTGGTTGAAAACCGACTGAATTGCCAATATGTGTGAGTTTCAAAAAACAAATCTAGATAAATGTTTATCAAGTTTCCATGGAAAATTTTCAATAAAGGCGATAATCTTAGAAAAACATATGGTCCGCAGATTGTCGCAATTTTAGAACAACCGATTTGTTAAAATTTGACTATTTTTTTGTGAGTTTTTCATTTGAAATATTTCAATTTTTGTTGGCAGCGTAACACAGAACATTTTTTCAATGTTAAAGGCAATGAAACGTTTTGAGTTTTAAAAGAATACAACAAAACCCTTAGAATCAGGTCGCAAACAAACACAATTTTGGTAAATTCAGACATAGAAAATTCAAAAATGTTTGAAAAGAAGCAAAACATCTTTATAACACAGGCATAATTACAATAACAATTATACCTTATAATTGATCGGTAAAAAAGTTCCCTATGATATATTGGAAAAATAAGAGTAACTTAATTGTAGGAATGTAAGTGTATAAGAAGTCGTTGTGCAAATATCGTAAGAAAATCATAGAAGGAAAAGAGCAGTGGGAATTGAGTTGAAATCGGAGATTTTCCGGTTTCCCGTTGACCAGGGGGTTGGATGTCGTTTGAAAGGAGATTGTCACTATGTCCGTTTGTCCATTATGCTCAGCAAATATCCCCGTCCGGCCAACCTGACCAGCCCAAGCGGGATCCCGTTATTTTGGATTTCGGGAGAATTTTGAAACATGGTTACAAACTATTGGGCATGGTGAAAACAAACAGAATTGGACTATTCAGCCGGCGTTTGAACAAGTGGATATACGCAGGTAATGTTTTATAAACGTGTCATATATCTAGTCATCAAATTTGAACAAGACTAAAAGGCTAAAAAGAAAAAAGTACGAAGAGCGTGAGCTGCCTTATTTGGGGATCTGAGAAAGCCTACGAGTGTCGTGGGAAAGTCGTTTCGAGCTAGACCATAGACAAACAAACGGCTCAAGGGAAACCAATTGTATAAAAACAGAAGGCAGAAACTAAGAAAGGTTGGTTGAAAAGCTTACCTTCGTGCATAAAGGCCTCATCCCCAATGACCAGTCGCATTGGCCCTCGGGCGAAACAGCAGAGAACCATCGCTCGAAAATATGCTAATTTCTGTGACGATTTGCCATCGTTCGTTCGTGTAGTGTCCGCTGACGGGGCAGACAGTTGTGTGAGCTTTTCTTTTTTCGTGTCATTTGGTGAAAAGTACGCGTTCTGGCCATTGGCGCCCGGAACACATGACGCCGGGAGTGGAAGGTGCAAGAAAAAGTTATAAAAATCACACCCGATCGCTTCCCGGAGGGAAGAAAGCCCGTGATGCCCTCCTGCTGGGTGGAATAATCCAACTGGTCAGTGGCCAGACGAGAATGTCACGAGAAGGTGGCGTTGTACCAGTTGGCCGGTTTGTGTTTGGCTATTGGCGGCCGCGCTGTGGACACATGAAAGGCATAATGATACGCCTCTGTTTGGCAGAACGGCGCGTGGTGCCTTAGAGAGAGACATACAGTTGCTCTTTTGCATGCGATCCCGCTCGATTCGGAAAATCCGGAAGGGGAGCGCCGCACTACAGCGGCCTTTGATGAATCACCCGATGAAACATATACCAGGCCCGGGATTGGAAAGAATAGCATCAATAGCAAAAATGTTCTTTTCTAGAAACTAATATATAGTTGGCGCCAAAAACTACTTCGTTACAACGTGACAATGTTTGGATGTTGTTCCTAGAGTAAGGAGTTCCAATGTTTTGATTTTGTTCCTAGAATAATGCGTGTTTTGATGTTGTTCCTAGAATAAAGCGTGCACGTTGTTCCTAGAGTAATGTGTGCAATATGGTCAGGCCGTCTACGCAGCCAAATCGGCCAAAGTTCATTTGGCGAGAAGTATAATTATGTAATTGTTCAGAGGATAAAGCTTCATGACAAAGAGTGACAAAAACATGTTAGATCAAAAGTAAAGTAAGCTTTTATGTTTTCTTTTTCGTACTACGTGGAAGGGAAAAATATGTGAAGAACACTAACCAAACTACAAGGTGGCCCATGATTACTGAAACTTCTGATAAGTGAGCTGCCCATCAGCTCAAAAAGGCGCTTAAAAGGTAAGAACGTGTAAGAAAAGAAAGTGTACATGTAGTTGAAGACTTTTCACCGAAGTTGACTTTTGTGTCAATGTGAAACTGGCTTCATGTTCGCTAGTTAGTCTTTTGCAATTTACAAACAACAAAGTTCTATGCCAAACTGTGAAAATCAAACTGTACTTCATTAGCACTTCTTTGAGAATGAAATGTTTAACAGCAAACTGAATTTTATCATAGTCATCATGCTTACTCTCATTCTTAATCAAAGTATCAAAAAGGTTTGTGGTCACCAACTATTCAGAAAGTTGGTTGCAACAGTTGTGTTGCAACAGTTGTGGTCAAAAGACTTGCTGCGGGGTAAAAAAGTTGTTCCATAGGACTGGTTGCGGTTTAAACTAACTGATGACCCATCACAACAGTTAAAAACAAACAAACACCTGCAAACCAAATCAACGACTGTTTTATTCAGGTTGGTTTTTTGTGAATAAAGTTGTTGAGATTGAAATTTATAAAATTCTGATTGACACGTTTGGATGTTCGATATCAATAATGTTTAAATAGTCAGAATAAAAGGTAAAAGAATGCTTTTATAAACAAAGTGTTTTGCACGTAATGAAGAACTCGTAAGAAGTGGCAGGGGGTGTTGTATATCCGTTTGTATCAGTCCTATCTTGTTGAGATTCAAAATTATTGCCATAACAGTCAAATACATCATGAAATGTGGTCGGGCGCCGTGTGTCGCTATGCTAATGACTTGCGCTGATAGTGGGTCCGGTAAACAACTGAGCGCCGCAAGGTCAGCCCACTGTTTTGATTTTATCTTATTCACACTACAAGTGCGAAATAGTTAGCCATCGAAGCCGGCTGGTCCAAAGGAGAGGAACAATGGGAATGATCAACGTTTATCGGCATTGCACACAAAACACCTACCGCTTTGTCACAGGGCTCTTTACAATAGGATATTGTCTTTTTCCCTTTGCGGAAGAGAAACGGGGCGAAGGAAACGCATCGGGAAACAATAAATACGTGATGATTCAAACAGCGCAGCGTAAAAGAAGCATCCAGGTGCACAGAGGCCAGCGCGAGAATTTAAATCGATTTAGGAAGATTAATTAAGTCACTACCAATTGGTTGATGGAAAGCCGTCTCGAAATGGAATTGCAATTGTATGCCACGCGAATGTGAAACTAGCTTCTAAATCTAGGAATGTTGAAACTTGAAGGCGTGAAAATAATTTTATAATTGTTACACAGTGAATCAAAGGCAGGATTTCGAAAAGGGTACATAAAAGAAATCTCGGAGAGACAGAGGGAGAAAGGTATGCAGATCAGGAGCGCGCGTTGGGATGGCGGCCAGCGGAATATTACTACAAGACGCAGCCGGCGGCCACCAACAATAAAATACGAATTCCGCGTCGGGAGGACAGTGTGCACGCGTATTAACCAGATCGTAAACGAGGACTGTCCCAAATACGGGCTTATTCCAAAACAATACATTCTACAGACCAAAACTGGTTCTAAAACAACAAGAAAGAAGTTTTGAAAAAAGGCTTTCAGAATCTCTAACTGTCTATTATTACCAACTTCTATAGTGCTCGTACATCGATCTTGACAGGAAATCTTTGACAATTTCATTGCTTATCGGTCATAACGAACGCAAAATTGTAAAATTTAACGCCTTTTTTACGTTACTCAGGTTAGATGCGCGAATTGTCGAGATTTTGTACTTAAACTTGTTCGACGAAGTAAATCCATTTATATTTATATTGCTAGGGACATTTTCCTTCAAAGACAGTTGAGTGCCAAAAAGCTCGTTATCTTATGGGTTTGCTTTGGGCATACCCCTTTTCGCCATGTTTCTTGCAGAAGATATTGTTTCTCATAGCCAAGCTTCTCAGGAATCACAAAGTTTCTCAGGAATCACAAAGTTTTCCTTCGAGTGAAAAATATTGGCGCAAAAGGCTGCCGAAAAACACCAAATTCGCAATTAAACCGAAAGATTGCTACGCGTTCAACCTCTTTCTAAAAATAAAGCGACAAGTTTGTACGACAAATTTGCTTTTTGAATTTTGACATATACACAAAGTAATTTAACAGAAAGTTTCAATTGACAAGGGATGTTTTGATGAGTAGAAAATACGATACAAAAAAAGCATGTACTGCCAAATTTTGGGTTTGAGAAACCCAAGAACGACAGCTATGCAAGTACAATGGTGGTTTCCTTTGTGAAAATTCAATAAAACCGTGAATGTCCTTTACGAAAACTCATAAATAAGAGAAGTATAAGATATGCAGTTATTGCGTGTTGACACGCGCTCGGCAAGACGCCTGGGTCAACCGAGGCCATTGATAGGAAAAGACCGCCACCCCGCCTGTGAAGGCGGTCCGGACGACAAAAAGAGGAATATGGAACTCCCGAAAGCGAAAGCAATCCCATTCAATGCCAGCAAGTGCATCGGACCGCATCCTTCCGTAACTGGTTCAAGCCGCACCCAAGCCATGTTTTTACGGCATTTCCGCAGAGGAACGGCTGTGACTCAACGAATTTGAACGGTTTTTAGAGGGCAGACCAGTTATCCGAGGGTTGTAAAAAGTAATGCTATGCGCAATTACGCAACAAACATATGTTTTATTTTTATAGTCCTGCTCTCTCTGGTAGGTCAATTCAAAATATATTTCTTTCAGTTTTCATCAGAGAACCCTCAAGGCGCTATTTGGTTTAAAAGTAACAATTTGGTTTTACTAACAGTTAACAAAACGAAGCAAGCCTTTCAATACATTAAGCGAGCCTATGTGAAAATGGCGAATTTGAAACTTTTCATGGCCTACAAGGCAAAATGTGGACTTACTCTGTGCTTTTTGAAATTGTAGCTGGAAAGGCCCTTTTCCGACATTGCCCGACTTTCAGTTTTTAGCACAATAAACTGTTTGTTTTCAGTCGAAACTTAATAAACTTACATTTTAATATTGAAAGTAAATTCAAAAGAAAATGAACGCAGTTGCGTAATTAGTGAAAGGCCCGTACTCAATTTCAAAACAGTTTCATTAGGCTGAAAAAAAAGCCTCATCTTTAACAAAAAGTGATTCGAAATTGGAAAAAATTAGCATACTATCAACGTGCCGGGAAAAGTTTTCAAACAAGTTTCTACAGAAAATGTGTCCCAACCTTTCAATTTATAATTCAATATCTTAGTCATCAGGGGTCTCACAGCGAAAAGTTCAACTTACCATGGGATAAACTCCTCACAATGCAGGGAATGTCAGGTGGAGAGACAACAACCAGCTGGTTCAATCGGTGCTGAAAGAAACGTATTTGTCAAACCGGAAGAGGATGGATAGTTTAATGGCTGTTTTCCTCAACGAGTGATAGTTCGGGACGGTTCCGTGCGCTCGAACAAAAGCCGGGCATTCATACGGAGGCAGATGTGCGCAAGGGCGTCTCTGCCAGTTTTTGACTACTCGCGCGGTCTTCTTTGATTTTCAAGAAATTAGCGCAGAGAAGCTAGTCTTCAAGAAAGACGACTTACCCGATAGAATCGCCGGATTGCTTCCAAAAGGCAGAAGAATAACCTCTGCCGGGAGGGAAGGTCTCTCGAAGCAAGAGGATCAGAGATGACAATTGACGCCTCTCCCACGGGCTCTCTGAAAAAATCCTATGTAAGAAGTGGTCAGCGGCGGTAGCACAGTGTGCTGGGAACGGCTGGGCCTTGAACTGAGCGCGTGTCATTCATGCCTAATTGGACAACGCTTTGGTCCTCCAAATGCCTTGTTCGAACAACTATGGCAATCCGGTTGAGCTTGTTTTGTTCCTACCGTATGTGAACAGAACACAAGCAAAAACAAATATCGTTTTAAAAGAAGACGTTATATTAGATGATTTTATGAATCTTTTCAATAGAAAAAGCGCTTCTTTTTTCCGTTTGTACACTTTCTCGTGTTTTGAGAGTTTGGCAAATGACCACTAACGTTTTAGAATCTATTAAGCCATTAATTTTTCAGAGGGAAAAAGAAGCTTGCAGAATTTCCAGTAGTACTTCATATCATTCACGTATGGTATAGTTGTTATGGTATAGTTGTCGTCAAACAGAAATCATGTTCTAATTTGGAAAACATGAAAGCATGCCCTGTCGATGACTGATTAGACTACGAATATAAAAACAACAGAGGATGACTGGTACATTCTAATTTTACTGGCATAATTCTAATTTGGCGACAGCTATAACATATTTTTTATGCTTGTTAAGATCTATTTATTCTCTTTTATGTGTCATTGGAAGAGAGAATTGTAACCTTTGATAGGACTACATTTATAAAATGTCTTGTTTGAGTTGCATTAACGGACCCCTGCATTAAAAAGTACAAGCAATTGAAACTGAAAGATAAATGTTTAAGATAATAGAATTATAAATAAATGCAGTAGCAATAAAAAGATCAAACTTTGTGCGAATCGGTTAAGTTTTTTTTTCATCTGATCTTAAGTGTGTATAAAAAACTGCTGCAGCTCCGGCTTTTTATTCGTTTATAAATTTCTTAGAGAAAAAAATCTGGATTTCACAGGTTTTTATTGTTCGCTCCCAATAGGACAACTTTTTTTTGTTTTCGTGTGAAAAAGGCGTAACTGCTAATGATGAAAAAAGCGAGATTTCTTTTGTGATACCTCCCCGTAATCTTTTTTCCTTTGCCTCTCAAGGTTGTCAGGGGTGGCGCCTGGCGGGATTTACGGTTGCCTAATAGATGCGGGCGGCCTTTCGTGGCTATCTTGAGCAGCTGCCCCTATCAATGAGATGAATTAGCATACGGGCGAAAATGATGGCAGAAAGGAGCGAAACGGCCAAGTATACAAACAATTCGAACGGAGTGTGAACTACTGCGCGACCTGTGTTTATCCTCTGATTTGCATCCGAAATTCCGGTCCATATGGCAAAGCCCATAGCCGTAGTGGTCATGTATAACGGAGGTCAAATGCCCCCTATGTCACCTTTTTTTTTGCAACCGATTGCCTCCTGGAGACTGTTTGCGCTGAGCGAAAAGTTACGCCATGCGATATTTGCGGATTAGTGGCCCGTGACCGAAGAGGGAAGTAAACAAAAACGAGATGAGATCCCAGAAGGAAAAGAAGTGCGTGAGAACCAAAACAAGAAAATTGGCGAAACGTTTTTTTCGGCTTCTTTTGTTTAAA
Source organism: Oscheius sp. TEL-2014 (assembly GCA_001513535.1). NCBI lineage: Eukaryota > Metazoa > Nematoda > Chromadorea > Rhabditida > Rhabditidae > Oscheius > Oscheius sp. TEL-2014. Next base: position 3,772 of record LNBV01009641.1, on the reverse strand, counting down.
AAAAAAACCCACATTTCAGCAAATAACAAAGCCAGTAGAACTCCATCAGTGAGTTCCTTGTAACGAAAAGGAGTCGTTCGCATTGAATGAAGACGCCATGCCGATTCAGCCACCAAAGCCTGGCCACCAGAAGCCAAGTCTCTGAAAAGAACAATATTACTATAACAAAATCGTAATTTTGATGATTGCTCTAAGTTGACCGTCGTTACGAGAGAAAAAAAACACTTCTAAGTACGTGAAAAAAGTTGAATTTGGCAAAGTGTTCTTATGGGGTAGTGGTTGTCATGACTGCCTCACACGCAAAAGGTCGTCGGTTCGATCCTGGGCAAGCCTTACTTTTTTGCTGTGCTACTTTCAGTATTGGAATTGTGAAAAATGGGTGTTTGGTTGTTTTCCATGAAACGTCGTTTTTAAAAAAAATATATAAAAAAACCGGTTCCTTTAATTTTCGAAAGCTGTCAAAATGTCAAGGCTTGTGATTAGTGCGCCTCAGATTGCGTGCAATTCGTTTATTCGTTTCGGCAATGGTATAAATCTCAAAAGCTCAAAAGCTGCCTTTTGTGGTTCCAGTTTAAGTACCAGTTGTTTGTAAAAATTGGGAAGCAAAATTTTTTTTGGCAAAAATGTGAAAGAAGACGTCGTCGAATACAGCACATCTAGGAAAAAGAACAACTGTTATTCTGTTATTGAAGTAAATTGTTTGTTCAATCGTTTTCACAATTTAAATATCCTCACAGTTTAAACTTGACTCACCTGACCCAAGTGGCCAAAGGCTGGGCCCAGAAGTCTTCCTCGTCGCTCATAGCCACATCTGAAACAGTGAGGTTGTTAGGTCTGCATAGCAAATGCAATGGCAGTCAAGAATTGAGAAGCGTATGGCACGCCGTGGGCGTAAAAACTAGCTCCACCCTAGCGGGATAGTCGCCGGAATGGCCAATTCGGTATGTTTCTGAACGTAGACTGAAACCGGCCGATACCGATTGAATTATCTGGAAACTGTGGTCCAAATGGGCACAGAAAGTGATTGCTTCCTCCCTCCAAGGCCTTTCGCTTTCTTTTTGCACTGCAAAAACGCGTCCCAATGCGCACCTCCGCCATAATGACGGGCCTTCCCCCAGAACAAGACCTTGGCATGAATAGCTCGCAGTGCTCCCGGTGGGAAATGCGTAAAAACTGTTTATTCGTAGCTGTATGAATGTGTCGGAACGGGAAACAGCTGTTTCACCGGCCGAGGTTCCAAAGAGCACTGGCTTCGGAAGGATGCTCGCGCGAGAGTGTGATGGAGGTGGTTATGCGATCAAGTTACACTACATGTCCGACAACCGGATGATGACAACCACATTTGTCATACAGAGGTGTCGTTCGTCAGGCACTGGGCAAATTGAAAAATTGTCCTGGCTCACGCGATCAACTGGTAGCGCCATTTAGGCAAGGTAAAGAGAGGAGTTGCTACGGGAGAAGGACTAGATTGTCGCAAATTTCCGACCAACGAGAAAGTGTAGTCAATTAGCGGAATGTTTTGGCAATAGTATGAATAGAAAAGAATTATATAAAGAGTTGTAGAGAAAGAAGTTGAACGCTTACATTCACAATTTATCTAGAACGTTTTTCCGTTCGGGTTCGTAACAAAACGTTTTTAGAAAGGTGTAGTCACAGCCACTGGGTGAAGAAGAACGCTGTTTTCTCAATATATTAGGAGGCTCTGCGAATGTTCCTCCTGAGCACACTCACAGAAAAACACAAAACGTATTCAGCGATAATGTTGATTTTGCCCACTCACAGGTCGGCAGATAACCAAATACAGAAAAAGGGGAGGAGTTTGGCTAAACTGCTGTTTTGGAATATACATAAGATACTATGTGATACCTTGAAAATAAGTAATGAACAAGTGTTTTCAGAAAATTATGCATGCTCTAGCCAAGGCGACACAGTTTCACCAGGTCAATAGAGCTTAGCCAGGCTTAATGACACTTGTCCGAAAACAAGATATATGCTACCAGTGAAGAGTGACAGAAGGCGCCGGGAAGGTAAAACGCCCTATAAGCTCACTCGTAAATACCCATTACTCATACCTACGCACTATTATCCTAGAATGCAAAATGATCAAATAACGAAAATGCAGTAGGAATGTTTTAGGTAAACAGAAAGCTAATAGAAGACTTTGAATAAGAGTATCTATCAAAAACAATTTAAATTTGTTATATAAAATAAGGCAATCAAGATTCAAAAGAGATTATGTTGTGGAACGAGGACGGAGGAAAGCTGAGGTAATGCGCGGGAGGAAATTGACCCAGTTGTAGCCGAATCGAGAAGGAGGTGCGGATAGAGTCACTTTCCACAGCATAAATATAAGTGACAATTGCCCTTTGCTGGGTAGATGGGCAGCGGGCGCCAGATGAGCATGTATTATTAATAGTTTACACTCAGAACAACACCGATTGTCCATTTTTGGTCCCTCCTTTTTGGGGTAGGTCAAAATGATGATGTACTGAAGTGTAGTTAATAGAGTATGGTTGAAGGTCCTTGAAATTTGTGAATTTGCTAGTCGTTAGGCGGTAGTGTGTTGTGAAGAACGTGTTCGCGTGCCGAACGGGAGCAAAAAGACGCCGCGAAAAGTGGAAATGCAAATTACCGACCTTGGCATGGCTGGGGGCTAATCATCGTAAGGACACAAAGAAACCTAAAGAAAGCGCGCGGACATACTACGGTCAGATGACATGACACCAGAAAATCTTGAAACAAGAAGGAAGGATCAATCCAGATGATGAAACGTGTAAAAGATGAACTCCAGCTGTTGCGAGAAATCCAAAAAGATGGGGGAGGGTATAAAACATGATGCGGAGAAGTCACTCGTGACAGCCTAGTACTACTCACGTTTTTTTATGAATAGACAAGGGGGTATGGGAAAAAGCTCTATGAACAATGTTGTGTGGAAAAGTCTCACGATCCGCACAAAAAACGGCTGTGTGGATCCGAGCTGCGCTATATGCTAATGAGTGTGTCGGTATCGATCGGGGCTGATTTACCTCATGGCCAGGTGCTACCATTATGAGGGCAGGGGGGAAGCGGTTCGATGAGTAGCCCGTAACGACCCCGCGCATAATTGTCGCCCCCTACTACTATTCGTAGAGGACATTATAGTCAAAACTTGGATAAAATGTTCTGAGGTCAACAACATATAGCCCTCATTTGAGGAGAAAGGGAGTTTCCTGGAACATACGGAAAGAAACGACTGGTTCCGGGAGAGATGAGTGGATATGTGATGGGGCGATGAGTCGACACCAGATAGTGAGGAGTATGCAAATACCGCCGAGACAAAGCCAGCGGACAGGCACTCAAGCTTGCCGTGAATCTAGGGTCGAATAGGTCAATGGTCATGTGAAGATAAACGACTGGAGTAGACAAGGGGAAGTCATCTGAGCATGAAATTTGCAATTATTGTTTCCTGCCAGTTTTAGATAATCATTATAATCAGTTTTAGATAATCATCATAAACAGCATTCAACTGGCAGGCAAAATAGAAGGAATGCTAATTTTTGACATCGAGAGTAATCTACTTGATTAATGAAAAACGCGCAAATATAAAAGAACAAAGGCAAGTTATAAAAAAACATATAAAAGGCAAAGAAAATGTTTAACAGGCAAAGTTAAGTTTGATAAGGAAGCCGTTTGTATGCTATACTTTCGAAAACATCGCTTTTCCCAACTTACAAGTGTTAAAAGAGTTTTTCGTTTTTTTCCCTTGATTGTCAGTAAATGATGTTTTGTATTG
>LNBV01009553.1:0-12622 GCA_001513535.1 Oscheius sp. TEL-2014 | reverse complement strand
ACAAAGTTAAGGGGGGCTACCTTATTTTTTGTCCGAAAAGTAAAGGGTGGGTACGCCAAATGACAGACTCTCCCAGTGTATAACTATGGGATACCTTGATTATCACAATAAGAGGGTGAGTATGTGGGCATAATGGTCCTTTCTGATTCTTGGCTGGTAGCTATTACGGTAGGCCACCAAGTAGGACCGTTCCCCATGTGGACAAGTGAGTAAGCCATAATGAGAGATTATTAACGTACCTGTCCGTCGATGATTTTTTTGGTATGACTTCCTATATTTTGGGGACCCACTTCTTCAGTCTTACCACTCTTACCCGATGGCGAAGCTTCTGATTCGAGGAAACTCGTCAAAGTTATCATTGCTCTAAAATCCTTGTCTTTTTAGATTCCCTCAGCCTGTCAATGTGAATGTGGATGACAGTGACGACGACTCGGTGTTCACCTCCAGTTCCAGCATGCCCACCGCCGCTGCCTCCACCCGTGGCCAGGGAGCCCTCCAGTTGGAATTGACACTCCACGACGCGATGAATCTCCCGATGGTCGAAGACAGAATGTTAGTTTCCCCAGATCTTATTTCGCATTTTCCATTTTCTAGGGGTAACCTGGTCCCTCCGATGGCTTACATCCAGATGCTCGGTCGAGATGAACAGGTCGTGTCGACGATTGCGCCGGCTAGCCGTAACCCGACGTGAGACTGGCTTTTTTATCAAAAGAAAGTCTTGTTTTCAGGTGGAATTGGAAGGGAAAGTTTGTGATAAGTTCGGAGAGGGGAAATGTGCTGATAAAGGTGCTGCACAAACAGGATGACAAGGTGGGTTGAGTGTTTTTAGTAGGAAGGTTGAAAGCCAGGGAAAAGTGACATTTGTATACGGGGTTTTTCTTGTCCTTACCGTCGTTTGGACAATTCAGTTAAGCCCCACTTATTATGAAGCCGCCAAAATCAGAACACCGGGAAGTAGCGACCTAACTGAATGATGAATTGGTGGTCTGAATCGAGTTAACCTCCCCGTTTTTGATATGGAGGCATACCTGAACAGGGCACGAAGAGGGTGCCAAAAAGGAATGCCCCCACACGGGGTCTCCAATAAGTTGGGAGCTTCAAAGTTCCCCTCTCCACCCAGCAACATCAACCCCCCAAAAACAAAGGTTCCACAAGCTCCAAGGTATGGGGGGCTTGATTAGTATACACAGGGCTTCTCTTTAGCTATTCCGTCCCCTTTCCATTAAGTTAAGCCCCCATACGAGCCATTCAGTGGACGGAGCTGGTCTTAAATCACGGGCCTGGCGAGGGGTTTTCGGGACCAACCAGGCGTATATGAAAACCTACATTTTCACTTTTGCATATAGTTGCTGCCAAACTACATCGTGCCGCATTTTCTGTCTTCTTAGGGTGTACGCGTCAACACAGATTGAGATATTGAAGGATTTATTGTTGAGATCATCCCTGTCGACGTTACGAGCGCTCCTTAGAGTCAGTGTGCTCGTTGGCAGATCTTCTAGAATCTTCTTCGCTTGGCGAATCTCCGCTGGAATCCACCGGTAGACTACGGCTCAACTTCTTTCCGGAATTCAAGTTCATCTCCTTTCTCTCAAGTGGACGAATTTTATGAATTTAACGGTTAGAGACAGACCGATGCATAACGCAGCGACGGGTGCAGCACGCGTTGACGGTGTGGCCTAAATATTCTTAGAGCTTAGCGTGGTATAGATGAATCTCAGGCTATGTACGGAGCCAAATCAACCGAAGTAGCTTCGACGAGTAGTATAAATGGGCGTGTGGGTGGCAGTTTGACTTGGGTATCCAGGGTAGGAGTAACGAAACAGGCCGGAACCGATCAAAAAGATCGAGTTGGCTCGACCTTTGAGAATTCCGCAATTCACATTCAGTTAAACCATGGAGTCCCCTTTTCGCTTATAATAAGTACTTTTCAGATCGGAGTGATCGGCATCGTCACCCTCTCAAGCCCTCTGCAGTCCTTCGATCGTTCCCAATTCGAAGTCTCTCTCCTCTCCGCCCATGCCTCCAGGACTGCCGTCATTACCGTAATCTTGTTCTTCTTTCCCCTCTCAATTCCTCCTCATTCCAGCTGTCTCTGAGGGTCCGTCACTTGAACAGTCCCACTCCTCTGCCTCCTCCCTCGGAGCCCCTCTTCCGCCCCCTCTCTCATCCCCCCAGCCGACCCGATGTAAGCAATTTCGAAAGTTCCCGTTTATTTCCGTGGAGAAGATTGTATATCTCCCGATTGCAGTCTGAAATTACGTGGGTGGGCGATCACCAACAGCCGCGATTACTCCTCCGCAGCCGTAATTCTCAGTCGACGTCACCGAGGCCTCTCCTCAGGCGTATTCCCTTCGAGGAGATCAGCTACAAACTACAGTAAGCCCATTACAAAGCTAAATTGCCATCAGGCTATCCAAAAATAACAAACTGAATTGCGAAATGTTGCGCCATATTATGCATTTCAGAGACGACGTCGACGATCTCCTGAAAGCCGTGAACTGCCTCGGAAAGTGATCTCTCCCATTTCATTTGACCTACTGGTGCCTCTGACTGTATCTCTTATTTTACTCACTTGCCTACCTCACAGGTATACAGTATACTCGCTCTGTGGAATATTCTCGAATGAAGTGTATTCACTTTCTACATTTACCGCATTCTGTATTTCTCAACCGACCATTAGGTTGAAGCGTGAGCTCCCCGTGGCTTCAGAATCCTCCCAGCTAGAAAATGAGACTTCGAGTGGTGCCAGCCGGCTGGCGGCACTTGAACAGGCGAGATTTCTCATCTCAAGCCCAACAGAACACAGTAAATTATATATGTGTCTGGAAATAATAACAAAGAATGGGTGGTGGGCAGTTTGAGATAATTTTAAAGGACTAATTCGGATTTCTTGAGTCATTGATTTACACTATTCCGACAAATTGGCATATATTTTGTTTAAAAAACCTCAAATGCTACTGAAAATGGGCCAAAATAATGCACCGTTCGCCAGAGCGGGCAACCAAACAAAATAGTGAGGTACCGCTTATCAAAGGAACACGGCGTATTGTGAAGGTTACATGCCTGGAGACTGTACAATTGAGGTCTTGGATACTGTAGCCGGTTTCCCTCACTAGAGGGTTACTGTAGTTTCAATACTCTGACCAAAACAACCCTAGGGGTTTACATAAATTTCACCCAACGTGTTTACTAATCGCGGCACTCGCAGCTGATTCACGATCGGGACGTACGCAACGGTCTCCCCTCCCTTTCCACACATTTCGCTCCAACTGGAAATTTTATGTCTCAATTTCACACAATTTCCCAGATTTTGCACTTTTTATCGAAATAAAAACGTATTTAACACTAAAGAATTAACAAAAAATTAACAGAATTTCAAAAATTTTAACTTCCCGCTGAGCATTTATCATGATCGTTTCAGGAGTGTTTAGTACAGTCCTTAAGTGTCTTTGACATTTCCGCCCTGTGCGATCATCGTTGTATACGGTCTTCAGATATTTTTATGGGTTCATAGTGTAATTCTGAAATATAAAGCCATTTCTGCTAATTTTTGTGCGCTTTTTTTTGTTTTTGCGCCATTTCTGTTCGCTACTCGCTAATTAACGATCGATGGTCCTCCTCTAACTATCTATCATAACGTTATCATTGTCGACGTCCACTGATAGCCTTGTGCCACTTTCCCTTGCGCGCCGTCCGCCCAGTCCTTGTCTGCGACCTCCGCCTACGCAACGCTATCTCCGTCTGGACTCTGTCTCTCTGCGCTCTGCACCGCCCGGCGGTTCAGGGCAAAGCAAAGAAATAAGGGAGGCCAGCCCTTTTCCGTCTCAAGCTCTCTCCGTCACTTTTTCCCCCTCGCTACTTTTTAAAATTTTATTTAAATAAAATTCACCGTTTTAAACAAGGCGGAACCTGTCGAATATCGATTCATTGGGTTCTTTATCAAAGAGCGGGTGCACTTTGCGCTAGTAATTGATTAACCCACTCCATCCCAGCCTTCGCTTCTTCTTCCACACAAAAAGAGGAAAAAATATTTATTCTTATACTTATTTTATCGTGAAAATTCACTTCCAGGTTGTATTTTCGCTGCGAAATGCTCAATTTCACATCGATTCTCGAAAGAATTCCATAAAACCTCTTCAATTTGAACTCCGAATATTCGATTGGCCTTCTTTTCCGCTCTCTCAGTTGCCCGTTTCATCCGAAAATGTAAATTATCACCTGCCATTCGTGGTTCCCTCGACCCAGCTGACTTCAGTCTGTTCTGTTCTTAAATTCGTTCGAATCGCTGTTCCCCTCCGTGCCGTATCGCATTTCGTATGCCATTCAGAGCCATTATGGCCGAATGGGCCTGTTCTATACGAAATTTGCTTCAACGGCAATTGGGCAGGGATTAATTGTTCTTTTTTGGTCCAATTGTAGTCTGATGTCTAGTACTTTTTAATTTGTAGCGCGAGGTTTAGCTACAAATAACCAATCATCGATTTGTAGTTTATAATTTGTTTCGTTTGTAGCCTTGCTTTCATTTTCAAAAGCTTCTGAACTTATCCTTTCTCATCATTTCTTTCTCAAATCCGCTATGAACTGCGTCATTCCCCACTTTTTCTGTGGGAATGCGTGGGAATCGAGAGCTTCTCTTTCGTCGTCGTTCGCAGTACACTGGACTTTGTATCAACGCTGTTCATGTCCAGTACATTGCGCCAAAAAGTGGCGGTATTTTCAATCTTTTCTCGCCTTTCTGCTGAAATGGCGGGAAATATCACATTGTTTTGGAAGAGCAGGTACCTTGTTTTGTTTACTCTGCGTCATAGGCAACAGTCGCGGATTTCTGCCAGATTTTCTATCCAATTCTGTTTATTTGATGGCTTCGAGACACCGATCATAAGTCTCTTTGTGTGTGTGTGTTTTCCACCTCTGTGCCATTGAAGTGTTCTTCAGATAATCGTTGTGGGACCCATTGACACGGGTACAAAAAAGAGCGACTAGGCACCAAAACGCATGCCGTTCATCCCACTCCACTTAGCCCCCTTTTCCCCTTCTAATGATGTTGTTCCGTAAGGGCTGGCTCCATGCAAATGTCCGTGCCACGTCGCAAACACTGCCACCGATTGTCGCGATGTTTAATAGGATTCCATGTGAATAAAACTCCCCAACGCAGGGCGTAATCTTCGTGACCTGTTGTTTTTTCTCTTCCATCTGCCCTCGCCAGGAGAAAAAAAACGAACCGGTCGAGCTTATCGCCGGCTGCCTGCCAGGCGTTTGCCTCTAGCACACGTGTTGTCCTTAAAATACAGATTCCAACAAGCTTGAGTCGATAATTGGGTCCAATTGTACTCGATTTCTGGTCTTATTAATCGAATCAGGATTCTGGTACCCATCTTTATTTGATTTCCGTTGTGGTCAAAGTCCTAGTGTATATTCTCGTTTCATATTTATCCCCCAATCTTTTTTTTATATTTCGGAGGGATCTTTCCGTTTATCCCATACTTTTGGTAGTATTAGTACAAGCGACCAGGATTTGGAATTTTGTCAATTGCTCAGAACTGCTAACGGCGTTAGAAAAGAGCCGGTGGTTTGCCAAAACCAGCGAGTGTGTTGAATACGCACACTCGGGGACTGGTATCTGTTCAAATTGACAATGTGCTGGGTTTGTCAAGCTCCAGTTCGGTTTTTGAGGGCCGCGACCATAGCTGGACATGAAATGTTAAGGGGGTTCAACCCGTAAGCCCCCCCCCTAATGGTGCCTCGGACTGAACATGAGTCCCCCGTTAAAGTTTTGCTACCATTCGTTACCAAAAAGCCGAAAAACGTAAGTACCCCAAGCACCTCACGTCCAGCTATGGCCGCGACCGTTTTTTGAAGTGAATATGCTCAAAACGAACACCTGTGACACTGGATTTTTGTTAATCTCGGGGTTTCTCTGAATTTGGAAACGTTCAAATCCCCAAGTGTGCGAATCCGGTACATTCCCAGGAAAAAAACGACGTTATTTTCTGGAGATTTACTTCTCCAGCACAGTCACACAACTTTGGTAGCAGAATTCCTTTTAATTTAGAAACATACCAATGTATACACCCCTTAACTTGGAGAAAGTCATGCGGATTTTGTATTCATTTGACCACCAATAGCACTGTGAAGCTTCATTTTCCATTCAGCCTATTTGAATGGACGTTTATTACGCAGTTGCTCGTTATATCTCTGATTTTCTTTGCTTCTGATAACCCCTTTATCTTCTGTTCTCTATTTTCCTTATTAAAATTCGTTTCAGACCCTTCTTTGTCACTGAATCCTCCCACGGCCTCCAAGTGATAGAAGGTCACCACTCGACGTCTCCGTCCCGTTCTCCAAAAATTCAAAAACACAAAAAAGTGAGTTTCTCTTATTTTCCCCTTATTTACGTTTTTAATTTTCCAGAATGTCGTCCGTTGCTTCGCAACGTGCTATGTTGATTGCCCTAGGGGGAATGTCAATTGCCGCTCTCTTCATTTGGTACGTCCAGTCGCAGAATAAGAAAGACGAGGTTGGTCTCTTCCTTTTATTTTGATTCTTTTCGCTTTTAGAAAAAGCAGAAAAAGGCGGCCGTGTCCGAGCCGCCCGTTGAGAAGACCTCCGTCGCTCCGGTCGCTGCCGAGAAGAAGACCGAAGCTCCTTCTGAGAATGCCTCCGCCGCCGTTCCCTCCGACGTCACTTCCACCGACTGCGTGAGTCCTGTTCCATTTGTTGTCTGTTTGGATTCTCTTGTTGCGCAGACCGTGCTCCCTGCTCTTCAAAGTGCACTTTCCACGCGGTATTGATCGCAGCGGCTGCCCGCCTGGCATGTAGCCAGCCGCTTTTTCTCCAAACGCAGCTGTTTGCCCCTCCTCTGCCAGCGTAATTAATACCCCAAATTGCTCCTCGCACTCTGTTATTATTACGTATTCTAATCGATTAAGCTGTTATTACCGGTGAGGCAAAGTGGGGGGTAATTATCTTTTTGCACTAATTGCAACGTGGTTTATTTACTCTTTCTGAAATGAGTCATAGCTGGGCGTGTCGTACCTGCGGTGCCTACGTAGATTGTTCTTTATCTCAAAAATTGAACTTAAAAACGTTGTTACTTTTGTAATGGTGATTCCGGGTGGCTCGTTTACCAACGTTTTCTTCACGAACAGGAAGCGTTTGGGGTTTAATCCCTAGGTCCCACTAAGGGTGCCACGCTGTTACCATAATCTTCATGTTTGTTAATGTTTTAGCCGAGAAATCCGTTTGCGTTGTTACCGCAAGGGCCTTAAGTCCTTTATTGGATGAAACCTTATGCGCCAAAGCTACTTCGACGGATTTTGTTGCGTTCTTGTCCTGACTATTCGATGTATAACGCTTAACTCTAAAACAACATCCAAACTTTGGAACCATGTGAAAAGAATACTCATAGTTTGTTTCAGGATCAGGAGATGGGATGCATCGGCGGCGCCGGTGACAACGCGGGTCTCACCAGCAGCGAGGAGCCTCCTTTGGAAGAAGCCAAGTGCCAGCTGATGGGACCCTCTGGAGACTACGTCAAGCCCCAAGAGGTGGGAATTTGAGAGATCGAGAAAGAGGGAGGGGAAAAGACGAGACAAAAGTTCTGGGTACGAAAACGCATAATTTGCTCTAATTAATCACGCTTCGCAGTCACTTTCATACTAAATTTACCTCGGTGCTTTGTTTTTCATAGCCGGTTGTTTTATGACGCTTTTTAATTAAACATTATTATGTAGTTCTACGCATGGGTGCTCTATTTTGTTCTGTTCGAGTCGCGTCTAATCTCGGACGCCGTTTCGCGTCACCTTTTAAGGTTATCCGCGTAAATATCATACTTGTTGCCGCTATTGCAATTTAATTCCAAAGTGCAACGGGTAATTTCATTTCCTGTTTGTTTGCAAACGGAAACTGAGAGAGGCCTTTGTTGCATGCTTACCATTGCGTAAAGTTCTTGCGTTTTGTTGCGTGAGCACGTATTGTTGTATCTATGACACCCTTACTTTTCGAATTCCTGCTCTGATTTCTTCAAGCTTTTTTTAACCATTGGCCGTTAATAGGACCTTCAAATCGTGTTTTAAGAGTATTTTGACTTCTTAGCATCGAATAATGACAAGCTACCGTTTTGCGCGTCCTCCATTTCATATACGGCGTAATACTATACCCCAAACGCATATAATGAAGCTCAGGGCGCTCGAAAATTGTTATTCATGTAGTTTCATGCTTTTAAGTGTGAATTTTAAGTTAATTCTGTCCGGAAATCTCTGATTTCGGTATTTCTTGTTAATGAGATCAACAATATCGTAAAGATTTTTCTATCACCCCTATACATGGTCAAGCAGAATGCGGCGGTAGGAGTGCTGCATTCTTTTCTCCAGTAACTTTGTTAAGGGAGGTGTTCGCCGCAAACTTTTGAAGGCTTCGCTACTTGAAGGGGGTCCCGCGCAAATAAAACCCCGCAGTCTGTTGTCCAGGTATGATGACCCCTGGAGTTTCGCTAGTCTACCTGATAAACCCATGGCCTGGGTTAGTTTTACGGCAACCTTGCTTATTTGCAAACTTTCGAAACGTTGCGACGGATCCAGTCCTTTAAAAAAATACACGATAGCTATACTACCGCTGTTGGCGAATCTTGAGAAGGTAAGGCTAGGTGCGAGACTTCTTCAAGCTTGAGCTTCGCTTCTTCTAGTACTTCTACCAAAATGCCACTATTACCCAATTTTCTAATAAAAACAAAAATGCATTCATAAATTTGAGCCTTTTCAGACTGCGGCCGAGGACGCTGCTGAAACCGAATCCCAGCACGAAGAATCGAGTGGCGGTCCCGTCTCGGAAGGCGACTACGACATTGAAGAACAAGTTATCTGCGAGAAGGCTTCTGAACTGATGCTCGACATCTCGCACAACCCGACTGAACACGAACAGTTCTCCTGGTCCGAGGAGATGGAGAGGTGCGGGCGCGAAAAGGGAAATGATTCATTTCTGAACAGGTGCTACGTGGAGCAGCAGCAGCTGGAACAGAGCAAGATCGACTCGATCGAGAGATACGCCCAGAGCGAATCTCCCGGAGTCGCCAGTGATAACTCCGAGGTAATGAAGAAGAAAGAGAGAGGGAGGACGGCTGGGTGGAATAGCGAAATATTTTGAGCTGAAACCTGAATATGATTATGGAAATAGATTATGGACAGGGTTCTCACGGGCCGGGCCACCTGGAAAATTTTGGCCACAATCCCTCGGTCCGGCCCGTCATTCGATTATGGATACGTCACAGAAAAGCCGTCCTTGATTTCACAAAGAAAAAAAAATGCCGTAAGTGTAAATTCACTGCTTCTCGGGAAACTTGGCGATGATAGTTTTGTGATATGATTTTCCGTTATATTTGCTTGGAAGATCTTTATTCAGTCAATTCATACAAGTGTCGTTAAGATTTTATATTCTATTTGGCAGACATTTTTCAAATCAAAAAACCCGCTATTCCAATGGTCGCAAGAGAAAAAATGAGGTCTGGGAGAGAGAGAAATAGAGAAAACGGTCACACATGAGAAGAGAATTAATAGTGACTGTATATTTCATTGTATTCTTTTTTACTGTGTATGCTCATAATTTACTTTAACGTGTGTTTTTTTTTTTAATTCTTTTAAGCCAGGATATCTGTTTTTGGTCTCGCCATGAAGTGCTATTTTTAGGCCAGGCCCTAGCAAAACGGTGATTTTTGTTTTGTTTTTAAATTCAATGAGGTTTTCTTCTGTTTCGAAATTTGGATAGTCTGTGAAATCGATTTTTGATCACCTTTCCTTTCTAGTTGCGTGAATTTTTTTTACTTCGCTCCGGTGTATTTCATTTTCCATGTGACGCCATCGTTATTTACTATTTGTATTGCTTTTATTGTCCCGTTGATGGACAAATTGGCACAATTATGACACCAGCTGGAACTAGAGGGATTTTATCCGGATTATGGCGTGTTCGCATTCACAACACCGGCGACCCGCCGTGAAATGCTCTTTTCCGTCTATTTTCCCTCCCCTTTCTTTGTTTCGGAGACGTTCGCCTCTTTTTTGCCCTTTTGATCCTCCTTATTGCGTCGGATTGCTGCCTAAGCGTTCCCTTGTTGCGATGTCCCCAATTGTGACCGTATCTCTTCGGCAGTAGTGGTCATCTACCGCTTCCCCTGCCGTCTCGTGCCGTTATCAGGCCAGAAGGAGGAGATAAGAGTCGATAAAATGCTTCCTAATGTTGCGATTGAATGGAGAGAAAGGCCCTGCTGTACTTTCCTTCTGCGGACTTCAAGGGAACCGCGGTGTAACAGACACTGGCGACGGAGACACGCTCTTCCTCCGGTGATTAATGTACGCGCCGAGACTTGGCGACAGCCGGCTGCCTCCTACTACAAATTCGTGTGTTATCGTTCCGCGCATCTGGTTTATATGGCGAAGCGGCTGTGGCCCGAAATGGCCCCTTGTGCAGCCCAGACAGCCTCCACTGCCGGTGCGGGGGGTATACGAGCATAATGAATTCCAATGACATGCGCGCGGTGCAACTCTCGCGGGCAGATAGGGTCAATGGCTGAGAGACTGAGCAGGCGAGCGTACTTGCAGTATCGGCGACTGAGGGACTCTTGTTGGAACTGTAGCGGTAGTAGGACTGAGGCTGCAGTTTGCATGCACCAGACATATAATCGCTTCTTTTTGGAGAAACGGACGGTCTGACCTACTTCACTGGCAGCTCGACATTAAAAGTTGCCTGTGGAAAAACCAAACAAGAGCTGTCAGTCCTCTGGCCATACAAATGCGGAGTTCCGTTACTAGCGGCTGCGCGACACGACCCTTTAAAAAATGATCTACAGAGGAGCCCCGCGAGAATCCTTTTTGAAAGATCTAATAATCCAGAACCCCACCTAATAATCCAGAACCCCACTACCGGAAGTGGCGGGGTGCCGCCCAAGTTTGTTCGGAGATCGCTTCAGCCAATGATGAAAATCAGATCTTTCGGCGTGCTCAAATACTCCAAATATGACCAGCGTATTCATAGAACGCGACGTCATCTTCCTGCAATTTCATTGAATTGCGATTTTCTCAATCAGATGAAGCCCTTTCTTTTTATCACCTTTGTTGTCGCATCGGAACTTTCAAAGAAACTGCGATTACACGTGCGCTGGCACTTTTCGTCCCAGAGGTCAACAACTATCACGAAGCACTCGCATGAAATTTCAACGAAAGCATGATAAAACGAGAAAAACTGTTTTACCCCGATTGCCCCCGTGCTGAAGAACTATGTAAACATCGAATGATAGCCTCCAAACCGTCGAGGAAGGAAATCTGATATTTGTTTTCGCGTGTTTCCCACGAGGCGTTGGTCTTCACCGCGACAACATCACAATTGCGCTGTTGCATTTTGTTTTCTGTTTTTAGAGCTCTATGTTTGCGTGACGTCGCTCGGCGCGTGGTGATTTTTTGCACACAGCTGCGTTTCCGCAGAGAAATCCCCGCCGACTTCCCTCCGTCTGTTTCACGGAAAGTGGTGATTCGGCGGCAGTTGGTGGTCTAAACGGCTGCATTTTGTCTCCTTTAACCCTTCAAACCTTTCCCTCCTGCCCTTTGCGTCCCGCGAATCAGCTGATTGCGAAGGCGTATTCCTTCCTCGGTATCAGCCCATTACGGTTATCAGCGACGAGGCCGCAGTAGCCTGGTTGTCAAAACAAAATCAATACCGTCGGTCACATCCTCGTGGTGGAGTGTACCTAACCTCGGTGTATTTCCGCTGCAATGGGTAAACTTCTCCCCGGAAAATATGTTTTCCCCGCGAGAGATACCCGCGAAAATCGCTTTGAAACCCGCCAATTAGGGCTGCTCGGCGGTTATTTTCAGGCAATTTCCACCGCTAAATTAGTCACTTTCAAAAGAGCATTGTCACTCGAAAGTGGTAAATTTAGCTTTTTAAGCCGTTCTTGGAAAGGGGTGACTTCGGAATCTCAAAGGGGCTTACGACAATGATCTCCCGGAAGTTTGGGTTTATTTGCATCCTAATGTTCGGTTTCCTGAAGCCTTTAAATGCTAGAATGGCTAGATCATACTATGCTAAGGTGTCGTTTGAACGGTGAGATATGCATTTCCGTGCGAGGGACCTTGAATTTGGTATCTGATCATTTCGATTTACACAGGCAACAACGGACCGCTTTTTGCACTCCTTGCACGAAAGCAAATTACGGCGGTTTGCCATTAAACTGTGCGTAAATCACACTACGGTCATCTCCGAAACTGTTCAAATTTCCTCCGCCATTTTCGCCGTTTTCCGCAACATTCGGCGTGGATTATACCGTTCGAGAGGGTGGGATTAGGCTCAAGGAGGCGGAGTTGCCGTGGGAAAGGGGCGTTTCTTTTGGGGGAATTCCCCCCGAAGGGGACCTTCTGGGTGTGTTTTTGTGTGTTGGGCGTGTTTCCCCCTGAAAAGAGACGATCAGCCGTTTGATCTTCCCCGGGTGGCATATCGCAACGTTTCCCTCTCCGTCTCTCCAGACAGCCCATTGTCTGTCTCTGTCTGACTGCACTTTCCCCTCCGTCTCCTCTCCCCCGCGCACTCTCTCGCCCTCCTCTCCACGTGCCCTCTCTCGCACTCCCCTTCCCCCTAAGCC